>JBBPMT010000338.1:0-17903 GCA_038090455.1 Garcileccinum viscosum
AATGTTGTAGCCAAGGGTTTGCTCTTTATTTGTTCTCACCAAAGCGAAGTGAAATTCCCACAGGTGATTGCGGGGCGCTTCACGCCCCGGTTTGTGGTTAGGCATTGCAACGGTTTTGCACCTCACTATATATGTATGCATGGACCATATCTTAAAGGCAGATACTAGCTATCTATGACTATAATAGTCCATGAGATAGACTGGTGGATATTAAAGATGTGTGTCAATGATATGGTATAGCAGAATGGAAGCCAGGGACTATAAGAAGTAAATGGAAGACCAAACATGAGTATACATAAGGTGTGGCAGATCTATAGATATATGAATGAAGAATCAAGATTCAAATTGAGATTTATCAAGATACAAGATGGGATTGTTGTTGCGATCTCTGTCATAACCTACCTAAATCCCAATCTAGAGTTCCGGATATGGCTTTACCCCTCTTCCTGATTGCCACCCACTTTAGCGCCCATGAGTATCTTATCGGGTCACATGACTATAGATGCTAGTCATCACATAGTCTATCGTTTATTCTCTTGTTTGTATCTATTGACACTTTTATAGATGCTCAGCTCTTCATCTTTCATTGCCGATGTGATCTCCCGATCCAGATCTCCATTGTATCTTGATAGATCTCAGATCTCGTTCCCTTAATCTTGTTCTCATGTATCTATAGATCTGCCACCACCTCATGGTATGTGGCCTTCTTTCATGTTCTCACAGTTTCTGGCTTCTATTCTGCCACACTACATTGTTTACTTCTATCTCACATATATCTACCTCATAGACTCTTTTACTATAGCCATAGATAGCAGGTACCTGCCCTTAAAGGCATGGTCTGTGCATTGTACTCGATAGTATTTAATACAGGGCCTTAAAGTCCTAGACCCCCAGTCTAGTTCTTCTCAGCAATTGACCTATAGTCTCATCTGAGTTCCACAGAACAGAATTACCTCATTCCTTATTCCCGAGTCCTTTCTCATAGTTGTCGTCAATTGCAGTGGTCTATAGCAAATCCACCTTAGTGACTACTAGGCCTTCATCATTAGGCCAACTCCTATTCTAGGGTTATACCCGATAGCTCCACCAACGTTGCTAACAATTGTAGATTGGAGATACCATTGGTGATAAAGAGTGAAGACTGAGTATCTATAAAATTAGATATGAGCATCTATAAAAGTGTTAATAGTGGTGAACAATGAATAAATGATAGGTCATGTGATGACAAGTGTCTATGGGCTGATCATGTGATCTGATAAGATAAAGGTAAGTGTGCAAGAAGATAAGGGAAAGGGAACAAGCCAGATGCAGAACCATAAACTAGGGTCTAGTTAAGTGATAGAGGAGTTCATTATACCATATTGGTCAGCCTCCAGAAATGCTAGCAAAGACACCTATCACTTGATATATACCAGCTGATATGTAGATGCATATTGAGTGCTCAAGTCTGCATATAACTTAACTCTTCATCAGCATCATCAACTGATTCTTGATGATATCAGTGAAAGTCTGGAAACCTTCAAATGCAGCAAGGACATGGTGTGTGCTATTCTCACAGCCTTGAATGGGATGTATCTGGCCCTCTACTTTTGTTAGCTGTTAGCCAACTATTTCCAGCCCACAAAGAAGTCTACTAGAAATGAGAAATCCTTCATTGTGACATGAGCCCTAGCAACATACTATGAATGGGCTGTGGTGACTTTGAAGGTGGACTACTCATTGATTGGAACCTGTGTAAAATAGTCAATCCAAATAACTTGCTTGCAGGATGTGCTTGCTAGTCTGCTCATATAGTATGTCACTGAATTTGATACTTCCACCTGGTATATTTAATAAGATAGTTGATTTGTAGAGTATGTGACAGTTTATGGCTGTGGACCTTGTCAAGAACCCCAAGATCAACCAGACATTTACTATAATATCAAGTCTGCCTTCTTTGTTTTGTTGTGGATGAGCATCATTTACATCAAATTCAGCTGGGATTGAGAGTGCAGATCAAGCTTTGTTAGCATGATCTTTCATCCAAAAGTTTTTTGAGGCTCTGAAGGATTGACAAAGACTATGTTCATGTGCTTTGATGAAGGACTGCACTCATTTAACCTTCACAACAACAAGCCTCTCACCTAACTGCTGCATATTTTGAAAGAGTTGCTTGTTATACAGTATGTCATAAAGAGTGGCCAGAGAAGACACCTGACAACAATAGGCTCAGCATAAAGAATGTGATCAAAAAAGTCCTTGATGAGAATGCTCAGGGAATCAAAACAGCTTCAACATTGGAATGTGCCAATAAATCATCAAGAGAAGACAAGAAATTCCAACAGTGACTCAAAGACTATAATACCTGCATGGCAGCCCTCAAAAACCACAATATCATTATCTGGGCCATTGCTCAAACCATTAGTGCTAACAATGAACACTTCCTTTGGCTGGCTATCAAACCTGCTGAAAGGCAAAAGTTTGTTCTGTTACATGTAGAGAAACATCATATGTGCTCAAGTTCCAAAAGATGCAGGGAAGCTGCAGAGGAATATGAAAGTGAAAGTATGTTACTGGCAGAGTGAGGAGGAAAGCATGAGAGGTTAGTTTAATGATTGGGTTTTTCTATATTATGATGTCTTAGTATCTGCTGTTTGAAATGTGGAACATGCTTTATTTGGTAGACATGAAGTTATGTGCATGTGCTTGATGGCAACTCTGATGAAGCAGAGCAAATGGAGGAGCACAGGCTGGTGGAGTAACCAGTCACCTACTGTTAGGATCATAGATTAGTATTGTGGTATTACAAGGGGCAATGATCTACACTGCATCACAGGTTGGCTACATATGGTGTAGAGATGGGAAAAGTGGCATGTGCATATAAAGGATAAAAAAGAACCCTCTAATATAGAGACAATCATGGAATAGGCTTACTATACATATTTAAGCTGCAACATGAATAGATACTAAACATGACAAGATTGACACTAATACAAAAATTACAGATTGAGGTTATTTAAATGACTAGAGGAAAAGTGTAAAAATTGGGAGTCATGGTTGTGGCATACAGTGCTCACATGAACTTTTGAACCTGGGCCATTTTGAGCATGCTGCCTATGAGTCTGTAATTGGATCCTCAACTAGTCTTGATGGGTGAGAAATGCCTTTGTAACATTATTGGTGATCCTGCTGATGTAAAGCTGGAACCAATGCTCATTGGAGTTGGCCCATTATTCCACCCAGTTATCACTGCCAAAGAAAATATCCTCTGGAGGCCATAGCATGCATCCAACAGAGTAATCAATAAGTATCTCCATCTTACCTATAGATACATCATCATTATATAAACCATATCCAACTTGCAATGCCAAGGGGCTAGGACCATTGAGGATAGCTTTAATTGGATTGTCTTTGGTTCATCAGATATAGTTGTTGAACAGATAGCATAGAGTGATGTGCTAAACATGACAAATCTGGGTGAGGAACTGGCAGGAGTTTGGATGAGAAAGTAGTACACAAAGATTGAATACATACTCCTCATAGACATTGGGATCAGAAGGATCCAAAGGAGTGAGGCAGAGAGGTGGGAGAGGAGGGGACACTGAAGGTAATACAGTGAGAGTTTGGAATTCAAGCCCACCTGCAAGAAAACATGGAGCAATGTCTTGCAGCAGGCAATCAGGATATCAAAGAGCCCACAAGTGAATATGGCACTCTGTTTGGGATGGGAACTGCAAATGGCCCACAAATGCAATGTTGAACAGGCTTGGAATGATGAAGGGTTCTGGAAGAAAAAATATGCCCTCTAGAAACTACTTAAGCAACCAGTTTAGAGTGGATGTGTTAGCATTGGTGGTAGGAGTAGGCACAGTTGACAATGCAACTGGAGATGGAGATGGAGCTACCACCATGTCCTAAAAAAAATTAGATACAGATCAAGAAAGGTAACAAAATATACACCTCTTCATGCTAGATGGATGTATCAGAATGGATATCAAGAGCAGCCAAATGCACATCTATTGTAGAACTCAGCACAGCAGGTGACCAGGCTGGGGCTAATACTTGAGGCTCGGTAGGTGTTACATGCAAGTCCTAGCAGAAATCAATAGGTGGAATCCACTTGATGTAATCAGCCAAAGCACCCACATTTGCTATTGCTACATCCTAGAGAAAAGATGGATTGTTGAGAATCACAGCACCAACAATGACATATTGGCAAGGGCCAAGTTGTAAAAAGTTGACCAGGATATCAGAAGAGAGGTCAAATTTCTTAGGACCAGTTTCCATGGTTGCTATTGCTATATTCTGGGGAGGAGATGGATCATTGAGGGATGCAATGCTGACAACATCATATTGGTCAGTGCTGAGTTGTAAAGAGTCAACCAGGACATCAGAGAAGAAGTTGAACTTCTTGAGACTAGTCTCCATGGTCACTATTGCTATATTCTGGGGAAGAGATAAATTGTTGAGGGACATAGCACCAACAACATTGTATTGGTCAGGGCTAAGTTATGGAGAGTCAACTAGGGCACTGGAGAAGAGGTCAAACTTCTTGGGACTAGTCTCTGTGGTCACCATTATAGCATCCTGGAGAGGGTGTGAATTTTTAAGCAAGAGAATAATATGAAAAGACTTACTTGGTTAGATGAAATATCTGCACTCAGTAAGGTAGATGGGCCTATTTGAGATTTATTGCTATGGCCCAGTTGGTTGAATATGACCATACAACTATTGTCCAAGTCAAATGCAGAGTCTTTGTTGGAATTACCCATATACAAGATAACAATGTTGCCAATCAGTTTTTTTACCAGTTTATCTCTATATAAATGGATCTGGTTCCTATACTACCCCTTCATTATAGCCTTTTGGCAACTATTCTTCTGCAAAAAGTATTTTTGCTTTGCTTTTTGGATGGAAGAGGCAAGAGAATGAGTAGTGTTTCAAAGTCTAGTCTAGTCCAGTTTTTCCACATTCCAATAAGGCAATCAGACCACAACCAGTTTTTTTAATTTCCCAGGCATTGCAACTGGCAATTGCAGTCCAGTTGTGATCAGTTGCAATCCAGTCCAGTTGCCAGTCTTTTACCAGTTGTACAACTGGACTTTAAAACACTAAAAATGAGTGAGCTGGTAATCCTCATGTGCTGAATAATTTCCCCTCTTGCAGAAAGATTGATACATTGGATAGACTTATGCATAGGGCACATCCATGTCTTTAGCACCCAGAAGGCAAGGATTGAGATGCAATTCACCTCTATGATAGACATAATGGACTAGAATGTGGTGATTAAGATAGCAAATGATATCATCAATGGCAATGGTTGTAAGATCAATGATGATGCTGCACAGAGGAATTCCAAAAGATCCAGACAATAAAAAAAGTCATGAAGATTGTGGAAAAGCAAGACCAAAGGAAAATGAGATGAAGTATAAATGGCCAGAGCAATTACCTCAAGCAGGACTACACCAAGTTGCTGAAAAATGGCAATGAGCTCATTTTGGTTACTGTGGAGCTTCAAGATGTCCTTTAATGGCAACTAAAGAATAGACAAATGGAAAGAAGATGGCAGATAGATGGCAGGAATTTCTTGAGTGATAGCAGACAGTACCATAAATGAAAGAATGACTTTGGGTGATGAGATGGTAGAGCTCATATGAGAATAGCTAAAGTATCAGCCATTGATACTGCTCTGGTACAATATTTGTGATTCCTGGAATATATGAAAACCAAGATCAAAGAGGGTCTGGGTAGTTGGGAACATCCAATGGAATCTTGAATTGCTTAGCCTTGTCAATATCAACTGAAGGTGAAGACAGTGAATTAAGGGAGATAAGCATAAATTGCCTACCAGAGAAATATGCAAAGACAGGTGTGAGCTGCCAGCAAATGCACAGATCCTTGATGTCAGCAAGTGAAATCATTGCAGAGGAGAGTAAGAAGTCAAAACTAGAATGAAGAGTCTAAAGATTGGATGTTGTCCATGATCCACAAGACACAATGTGTGAGTAAGTCTGATTAAAACTCAGACACCCACAACAACAGAATGGTGAAATGTAGTTGTAGTGGACAGCAGTGAACAATAGAAGCCTTGATGCATACATAAAAATGATGCAAAATGCAAGGCATACTTGTAGCTATTTGGCAGCACACTTGCCTTCAAATTCAACTTGGAATTCCATGGGTAGTATCAAGACATGCTCAGGGCCATCTTGCAAATAAAACTCAATCAAGGGGGGTGGGTCTATAGGAAGAGGTGTGTTCTTGGAAAAGGAAGTGGGCAATTGGAATACCCTGATCTGTCACCTGGATGTTCCATACAAATCCAATCTTCTTCACATATTATTAATTGCCAGTAGCTTCACTGTAGATATAAAATTCTTTGATAATATCAACAGTACCATTCATGAGTCCATTATTGAGATTTCAGATGAGCATTACTAGGCACCCACTTTGAGGCTGATAGAAGAATTGACTGGCACAGAACTCAAAAGCAATTTTAACTTTTTATCATGGTACCAGTCAAGAGAGTGAAATATCACTACATAGGATCAAATCAAAAGGAAGTGATGCTTGTTGAATTTATCAACCTCTTTATATGTTGAAAATAAATAGATGGGGCTAAATTGGGGTAGAAACCCAAGAGATATAGGCTGGGAAAGGCCAAAGAAAAGAGCAGTGCTAGCATCATCCAGATCAGCAATCCAGTAGTGGTTGAGCACATAGATAAACTTTAGAATATGCATTAGCTGAGGAGGCAGTAATGACCAAAGAAGAACCTGGATCATTTTGTTAATGAACAATATTTAATAAAATGTATTTCTTGATGATGCTTAGCCATGATTTCACTTGAAAAGCATACATGAGCTAGTGGTTAGGAGGGATCACTGGGGGTAACTACAGAAAATCCACAAAAAAAATGACCTATAAGGCATAAGAAGTATTGTGTGCAGTCAAAAAGAGGCATGCCTACCTGCATTCCATTAAATGGTAGATCATTACCATGTATTTTGCAAGTAATATCCTCAAGGATATCAAAACTGTTCATCTCAAGCATCAACACTAAGCAATTAGTGCCAGATATGATTAACAGTGAAAGTTCAAACTTACTTTCATATTTTTGTGATGTTTTGCAGAGTAATAATAGATATAGAAACCATTTACACAAAGAATAGTAATTTCATGACCAATTTCTTGGAGAGTAGATGTTATGCCATTAAAGACACCAATGATATATTTTTTTCAATGTGCTGAATATTTATTATGAGATCTAAAGGTAATTTGATATTTTTTACATATATATATAATAAAGGAAATATAAAAGTTTTAAAAGCAAAAATAGAATGATAAAGATGGTGATAGTGATGGTATGAAATAAATATTAATTTCAATATTAATATTGATGACAGTAGTAGTAGTAGTAGTAGTAGTAGTAGTAGTAGTAGTAGTAGCAGTAGTAGTAATAGGCTTTTTTGCCTGAGTTCATGGACTTTTTTCAGTATTTTGCATAGCTTACTCTTTGGCTTGCAGTCCCCTTCAGTAATACAGTAGCTCAAAAAAGTGTCCCAATATTTAGCTATTTTAAAAGGATTTGACATTTGCAAGTGAACCAGAGGGAATTAGTTCTAATACTTGCTGAGTCATTAATAGCCCTAACCCTTGCCTTGAATATGAGCCCTGGGTTATGTGATTTGGTTCCCATGGCAGTGAGATATAACCATTTCAAAATGACATGTCATTGGGACACTTTTTTGAGCAACATTTCCACTCTACATTTTAGTACTTTGTATGCCCTCTTTTTGCCTTTATCAATGCCTTTACCCTTCTAGGCATATCTTCTATCAATTTCTGACACTCTTCAACATCTATCTTGCCCCATTGTGCTTCAATCCTCTCCCAAAGCTCCCAAACCCCTTTTGGTGGTGTTTTATAGCTGTTGAGCTTCTTTTTGAGGATTTGCCAGAGATGCTCAATGGGATTAAGATCTGGAGATTGTGCTGGCCAATCAAGGACCTGGATTCCTTGAGATTCCAGCCATTTTTGGGCCCTTTTAGAGGTGTGCTTGGGGTCATTATCTTGCTGAAAAATAATGCTTTCCTCAGGAATTCCAGAATTTTCCATGGTAGGAAGCAGATTATCCTCCAAAATGGAGACATATTGCTTAGCATTCATCCTCCCTTCCACCTCTGCAAGGATTCCCACCCCATTCCAATCCATGCACCCTCAAACCATCAAAGAACCTCCTCCAAACTTTAATGTTTTTTGTACTTCCTTGTCTTGCAAAGGCTTTCCTGCCACTTTCCATACATACTTCCTTCCATCTGACCCAATCCTATTAACCTTGGTTTCATCTGACCAAATAACCCTAGTCCAGTCCTCTACAGTCCAGTGTTGGTGCTTAAGAGCAAAGGCCAGCCTGTTTTTCCTATGCCTAGCAGACAAAAGTGGTTTCTTTTTTTTGACTACAGCCTTTAGAGATGCAGATTTGAGAACATTGCGAACAGTTTGGGAGGAGACAGGTGAGAAGAGAGCAGAATTGATCAGATGGGTTGCTTGGACAGCATTTTCAATCTTTCCAGAAGAAATACTAGAGACAATTCTTCTTCTGTCAGTAGGAGAAAGTTTAGAAGGACATCCTAATTTGATATTTTCCTTGCCTGGATGGATCTCTTTAATAACCCTAGCTACAGTAGACTTTCCTAGACCAGTTTGGGAGGATATTATTCTAGCTGAAAGGCCAGATTCAGAGAGAAAAAGGATATTGGCTCTGGCAGTGGAAAAAATGGATTTCATGGTGAGGTAGGGTTATCTGGGTGATAGCCCTACTCTTTATATTGCTTAGTATTATGTAACTTACATAATTAGACAGGGTTGAAGCATAGCATCCATCAGAACCTTATGTTATTTACTAAATAATGGCTTATAGCATCAGAGTCAAATAAGTGTCCCAATGACATGTTATTTTGAAATGGTTATATCTCACTGCCATGGGAACCAAATCACATGACCCAGAGCTCATATTCAAGGCAAGGGTTAGGGCTATTAATGACTCAGCAAGTATTAGAGCTAATTCCCTCTGGTTCACTTGCAAATGTCAAATCCTTTTAAAATAGCTAAACATTGGGACACTTTTTTGAGCCACTATATATACTGGAACTATGCTATATTTAATTAACTATTAGGTGTCAAAAGTAAATTCATTTAGTTGTTGATCCTGGCTGAAGTTTGCTTAACTTTTTGTAGTAAGCTGGAAAAAATGAAAACCTCTAGTTTATTGAAGCTATGGAGATTTCACTTTCAACATCAACTAGATGCTCCCTCTGAGCATATACTACAAAAAAATAGAATGAGATTGGACTTAAGTTTGTCAACATAGCTACAGGAGGTTTAATTTATATGCTGGTCTATTTGGCTGGCATTTGTTATCTTTGGGCAACAGAGAAACTTGTGGAAAATATGGCCTATATTATTGGAATGAAAAGAAATCCTAATTTTTGTTGATAGGTTTGTCTTTTCTCTTCTAATTTTTCAATATTATTTTCTGTCACCTTTTTAAAGACACCAGATCTTATCTTGAGAAATATTATATCAGCTATCTCTTATCTTATTTTCATTCTCTGGGCACCAGGCCTATCAACTACTAGTTTATTATAATGCATGAAATCAAGAAAATAGCATAGAAATAAGAGTAGGAGATGTTCAACTGGAACAAGAACAGATACTATGGGCAATGGTACTCAGGCTGCTTTGAAGGACCAATGGAAGCAGATATATATGGACAAGTCTTTTTTTATTGAAATGCCTGCACAACTGCCAGAGAAACCAATATGTTCACATTGAAAGCAACCTATAGCCACAAGGACTAAGTCACCTCAATAAGACAAACTATGAAAAGGAGCGTGTATGGGCTAGAGGGAATCTAACCAGAACAGACTGAGGTCTGCTGGTTGTTGTATTCAAGTATATATACTGTTACATGATGTGCATAGACCACTGTAGGGCTGGTACTATTACGATGCTACTTACTAATGTATGCTATATATGGCTATAGTGTTCTCATGAGTGTGGGAGAATTCTCATGAATGAGGTTACCATGTGTTGTTCTAGACTATGATGTCATCAATAAGAGATAAGGTCATGTGATGAATATCAAGTCACATGGTCGAGAAAATGAAGGAAATAAAATAGAAAAAGTTAGGTTATGGAGGAGGTTCATAACACACATGATCATTTCAAAGACTAATCAATATTGTAAAGATAAGCATCATAGTGGATGGTATTGTATTCGTAATCAATTCAGGATTCTGGAAGAAATGCATATGCCACTTGGCAATGAAGTATGAACTCATTAATCTTCTAACCATATATCCAATATCTTGATAACAGTTTTATGATTTATCATACTTTGCTGTCTAGCTTTCACATGCTTCTGTAAACAGTACACCAGTCTGGAAGATCATAAGATACAGAGATAGTTAGGATCAAGAAGAAATAAATTGATACAATCAAGACTGAATGTATATCAGGCAGCAGATGAACAAATTATTAGAGTGTTCAAGTTTCAGATTGCCAATTATCAAAAAAGCTACTGTTACAGTTCAAATTTGGACATAGTCTGGTGACCAGCCCGAGACTGAAAGAGGAAATGTGTTATGCTGGGTGTCGAATATAACCACAAGTCTAGACGAGAATCTCACGAAGAGTCCGTCAAGTCTAACTTGGTACCTCAAGTCTAGACGAGAATCTCACGAAGAGTCCGTCAAGTCTAGCTTGGTCGAAGGAAAGGGTCTCTCTATCTTGCGTGCGTACACCAAGAGCTCGAGGCAGCTGAGAATCGACACTGAATTGCGTAGAACTAGCTAAGGAACATACACCATCGTGCTACTGGTATTTATAGAGGAGAGTGCGGAGCATGGACCAAGCTATGTCATAGCAGTGAACAAGAGAAAGACATAAAGGGAGGATCAAGATGGAATGCGATGGAATCGCATGGAAGGGAAATGAGTCATCCACAGTAAGAATGAGTCAGAAGCTGCGGAAGGCTATGTATACAAGATAAGGAGATAAGATGATAACAAGATAAGGAGATAAGATGATAACAAGATAAGAAGATAGGATGATAACAAGATAAGAAGATAAGACGATGACAAGATAAGAAGATAAGACGATGACAAGATAAGAAGAAGCTAGTCCAAAGACGGAGGGAGGTTGAAGAGAAGGGATCCATCAGCAGAGAGGAAAAGAGACGAATTAACGTGGACAAAAGAAAAGGGGTGGGACAAGGACACGGTACAACCCTCGGGAACAATGTCGACTGTAACATTACCCCGTTCGTACCTTGGAGACGCCGACTCCAACATAACCCTAAGTCAAATGTCCTCCTGAATTGTGCTCAATGGTGTTGTCAATGTCGCGGTCCTCCTTGTTGGATGATTCGCCGCAGAAGGCATAGTCAGACTCGAGATGTCCGATGGTCTCGCAGAGTCGACAGAGGTGGATATTTGGACAGGCGTGAGCTGGATGTCCCCGTTTATTGCAAAGCCCACATCGATAAGCCATGCATTGAACGTAAGCGTGGTCCGGGCTGGCACAGACAGGACAAGGAGGTCCAGGGGTCGTCTCTGTAGTAGGCGAATTTCCCCGATCATTACACGCCACATTGGAGAAATAAGGAGGAGAATTGGGATGGGTTGGTCGATGACGATCAGGGATGGAATAGTTCCAACAGGGCAAGGATAGGGCTGTCCGGGGAGAGGTTGATGGGAGGAGGTGCGTCGCTGTCGACTAAGGGAAGGAGAGGCTGGCGACGAAAGAGAGGGTGTTGGATTGAAGGTCCGTTAGTCCCTGAAGAATTACAGCATGTACAGCAGAAGAGGAGGAAGAATGAGAAATAGAGTTGTAAGTGCGAAGGCAAAGATATGTATGGTACAGACGAATCCCATTATACAAAGAGGCAAGTGGAAGCGAAGAAGAAAACACATTCTGTTCCAAAGTATAAAGAAGATCAGGAGTTTCAAGAACGGCGGCAAAAAGGGCATCGCGGACATGAGAAGGGAAAAAGGCTCGGGATGATAGGAAGACTAGGGTAGGAGAGGCCAAAGGTGCAAGAGTATGAAGAGGGGGGGCATGTTGCGGCGAGTGGGATGACGAGGTATGTCAAGACACAGAAGGGAAGTCTTTGGGGTGATGGGCTTTATAGGCGGAGAGAAGGGAAGCGGTGTTAGACAAGTTCCATTCCGGTTCCCAGGTATTTTCAGAGGAAGGCCACCCTTTCCACGACATGAGGTATTGGCGACGGCCATGTGTTCCTCTGTGGGAAAGAATTTGCTCCACTTCATACTCTTCTTCTCCGTCAATTTGATCGGGGGGAGGAGATAGGAAGTTCGGACCATGTTCATCGGTTTCCTGATAGGAGGATAGTTTAGAAGCATGGAATGTGTCGTTGATACGCCACGTGGGGGGGAGTTTTAGACGATAAGATACAGGAGATAGGACCTGGGTAATTTCAAATGGGCCTTCCCGTTTGGGAGAGAGTTTGCGAGAAGGGTAACGAAGGTGGAGGTTTTTGTTATCTAGCCAGACCTTATCTCCGACTTTCCAGGGGGTAAAGCGGGAAGAGATGCGTTCCTTCATGAGATGTTGGGCACGTTCATGGGCATCCAGGGCTTCTTTCCTAGCTTTGGATAAGAGGGATAGGCGAGATTCGAGATCAGGAAGGAAAGTTTTGCCGATTGGAGGATAGGCACGTGGTTCATAGCCAAGGATTAGGGAGAAAGGGGTTTTGCCGGTGACTGAATGAATGGAGGAGTTATGGCAGAATTCTGCCATAGGGAGTAGGTCGGCCCATGCATCAGGCTTTCCTTCGCAGAAGATGCGAAGATAAGTCTCCAATTCCTGATTGACTCGTTCCGTTTCTCCATCTATTTGGGGGTGATAAGCAGAGGAGAGAGCGAGGTCATACTTCAGGAGGCGAGCCAGTTCTCGAGCGAAGGCAGAAGCAAACTGAGGACCATGATCCGAAATACATCTATCATGGAGACCAAAGCGAGGGAAAATATGTTTGAAAAAGAGGTGTGCAACGTCGGCGGTGGAGGAGGTTTTGAGACAAGGAAGGAAAATTACCTCCTTCGTAAGCCCATGGTCGACCACGACCAAAATAGAATCGAAACCAGAAGAAAGAGGAAGATCGGTAATGAAGTCCATAGAAATTTGTTGAAAAGGGCGCGTAGCTGAAGAGGAAAGTGGGAAAAGTGGAGGAATAGACGGATGGGTATTAACCTTGGCGGCTTGACAAGTGGCGCACCCAAGGACGAAACGGCGAACAAATGTAGAAAGGCCAGGCCACCAATAGTCGTGGGCAACAAGGTTTTGGGTGCGAAGAATACCACCATGACCCCCAGAAGGAGACTCATGGCAGGAGCGAACTATATCATGATGAAGAGGTTCAGGGACAAAAAGACGATGACGAAAATACAAAAGACCATCAGAAAATTCCCAATCATTGCGAGAGGCACGAGGAAGAAGAGAAGTTCCCTCATTGAGGGCGGAAAGAGCGGCAGAAGCAAAAGGATCAGAGGATATAAGAGTAGAAAGTTTAGAAGTTATAGTGGTATCAAGAGTACAAACAAAGAGAGTATCCGGGAGAAGGGTGACATCAACGTTATCGGAAGATGTGTCGACATTGTCACAACGAGAGAGGGCATCGGCAGGAGCCATGGTGGAGGCGGGGAGATGATGGAAAGACAAATCAAAGTCCTGGAGGAAGAATTGCCAATGAGCATGGCGACGAGAGAGTTTGCGGGGCTGGCGAAAATAGGTCAAGTTCTTATGATCAGTGAGGATGGTGACCGGAAGGCCAGTGCCTTGAAGGTAGTGGCACCATTCCTCAAGGGTGTGGATGACGGCAAGGAGTTCATGGTCGTAGATGTCATAGTTTCGCTCGGCAGGGGAGAATGTGCGGGATAGATAGGCACAGGGATGAAGGTCACCATTCCCATCAGGTTGCATGAGGACTGCGCCAGAGGCAGTGAGGGAGGCGTCGGTCATAACAGAGAAAGGTCGGGTTACGTTGGGCATAGCCAGAACAGGTTTGGCGAGGAAAGTGGATTGGAGTTGACGGAACGCCGCTTCACAAGCGGGAGACCAATCCCAAGATACATCTTTCTTGGTGAGATCAAGGAGAGGACGAGCTAAAGTGGAGAAGTTGGGAATAAATTTGCGATAGAAGTTGCAAAAACCGATGAAGGATCGAACGGCCTTAACCGATTGAGGAGGGGACCATGTTTCGATGGCGGAGAGTTTAGTGGGGTCCATCTGTAAAGACCCAGCTTTGATAACAAGACCTAAGAATTCTACTTCGGACGCGGCAAAGGCGCACTTTTCCAACTTGAAATATAGTTTATGTTCCCGAGCACATTGGAGAACTTTGCGGATAAGGAGCCAGTGTTGAGATAAATCGTCATTGTGGATCAAGAAGTCATCCATATAGATGATAAGCCATCCCTCAGCGATGTAATCCCCAAAAATATGTTGCATCAGAGCTTGGAACGTAGGAGGAGCATTACAGAATCCGAAAAACATAACGTTTGGTTCGAAGAGGCCTTCAGGAGTGATGAAGGCGGCTTTCCAGCGATCTTCAGGGCGGATAAGAACATTGTTATATCCCCAACGAATGTCGAGCTTGGTAAAAATGGTGGAAGGACGGAGTTGGTCAATGAGGTCGGAGATGCGAGGGAGTGGGTAGGTGTTCTTTATGGTATGTTCGTTGAGGTAGCGATAGTCTTGACAAGGGCGGAGGGTACCATCCTTCTTTGGTATGAAGAAGAAAGGGGAAGCTTGAGGGGATTTCGAAGAAGAGATCTTTCCAGAAGCGAGGTTTTCTGCGATAAATTCCTTACACGCTTCTCATTCCTTTGGGTTGAGAGGGTATACTTTTGCCACTTTTGGGACGAAAGAATCTTTCAGTTCTATGGCATGGTCGAATGGGCGTGACGGAGGAAGTATTCTGTCAGGGGGTTTCGCGAAAACGTCAGCGAAAGAGGTGAGTTCCGGAGGGAGGACAACCTTTTCCTTCTCCCGTTCCATGGCAAGTTCGGTCAAAAGAGTAGTTTTTCAAATGGAGAGAGTAGGGTCAGAGAGGTAACGAACCAAATATCGTTGAGAGAGTGCGGCAGGGTCATCCTGTCGTGGTGAAAGAGGGCGATCAGGAATGGAGACGACACCAGTTCCCCAGTTAATGTTGGGATTGGCGTCCTGTAGCCATGGTAGGCCTAAAATGACTGCTTCTTTTCCACAGTTGATCACAAGGAAATCACGAAGTTCTTCATTATCTCCGATTCGCAGAAGGAGGGTAGTTTTGAGGCGAATGACACCACTCTGGTTGGGGGTTCCATCAACGTTCGAAACAGCGAGAGGTTTGGGGATTTTGGAAGTGGGGAAACGATGAGTTTGGACAAAAGAGCGATCTATGAAGTTGCCAGTTGCTCCGCTGTCAATTAGGGCAGACAGGTCGACGATTTGTGCACCATCCTTTGCCGATAGAGAGATGGGGATTCGGATAGATTTGGCATGGGGAGTAGTACAGAATACAGGTGCAAGACAATGAGGAGAGGAAGATGTCGAACTAACTCTCCTTTTTAAAAACCCTCTTCGCTATTAGAGGTTTCGGCAGTGGTGGTGGCGATGGAGACTTCAGGGGATTCCTCTACGGGTTCTTCTTCGTAGACAGTGCGGAGTACCTTGAGAATTTCTTCCTTAGAAATGTTGCGGTCCGCGACAATCTGGTTGACGTATTTTCCAAGGGCAGAGGGAGCCTTAGGGGGACGAGGAGTAAAACGAGGAGAGGAGGAGGATGAGGGGGTCGACGAAGAAGAGGAACTATGGTTGCTGGCACAACAACCAACCTTATGACAAATGAAGCAGCAATTCTGCTGAAAATGGCGGGCTCTTTCGACAGGGAAGAGGCGAACAGCGTCAACGTCCATGGCGTTAGGATCCTTAGCAGGACAAGAACTGTTAAAATATCCTCCTTGACCGGAGGTGATATCAGCGATGCGGCGTTGCTGGGCGTGATACTTAGCCGCTTGCTCGATCCAGTCCTTAGCTGTGGTAGGCTGCGTCTGTTGGGAAAGGATCATAACAACAAGTTTGGGATCCATTCCCGAAGCAAGGTGTTCGAGAAGAGTGGGCTCATCCGTGATGTTGGCCCATTGAACGAGGAGACGAAATTCGGCAACATACTGTTGGAATCCACTATCCTTATTGCGGGTATCCTGGCGGAGCGCATGAAGCTTTCGGCGAGCTTCAGAGGCAATGTTAAACAGATAGAAGGTGGCAATGAAGTCCTTCTCCAAACAGGCAAACGTCTTGTCGGTAGCAGGGATGGCACCATCATTTATCTTACCATACCATCCCTCAGTGAAGGGAATTCCATTCCCTTTGGTCATCTTGTTAAGAAGGACTAGGACCTTCACAGCGTCGTCTGTGTACACAGCAGCGTTCATCATAAAATAGGCCTTCATGGCCTGCAGCCAGTGGTTGGCATCTTTTGTTTCTCCCGAAAACGCGTCAGGGAGACCAGCTTTTAGCTCAGGGCAGGACATGGTGTCAGCAGGTGGGGGTGAGGAAGGGCGGGAAGGAGAGGGTGAAGGAGTGGGGGACATAGGGACGCGAAAGCCACGATAAGAGGTTGAGGACGAAATGTTGGGCGGTCTGCTCGGAAGCAGGAGGTGAGGGAAGAGCTAGTTCTTTTGTTACGCTGGGTGTCGAATATAACCACAAGTCTAGATGAGAATCTCACGAAGAGTCCGTCAAGTCTAACTTGGTACCTCAAGTCTAGACGAGAATCTCATGAAGAGTCTGTCAAGTCTAGCTTGGTCGAAGGAAAGGGTCTCTCTATCTTGCGTGCGTACACCAAGAGCTCGAGGCAGCTGAGAATTGACGCTGAATTGCGTAGAACTAGCTAAGGAACATACACCATCGTGCTACTGGTATTTATAGAGGAGAGTGCGGAGCACGGACCAAGCTATGTCGTAGCAGTGAACGAGAGAAAGACATAAAGGGAGGATCAAGATGGAATGCGATGGAATCGCATGGAAGGGAAATGAGTCATCCGCAGTAAGAATGAGTCAGAAGCTGCAGAAGGCTATGTATACAAGATAAGGAGATAAGACGATAACAAGATAAGGAGATAAGACGATAACAAGATAAGAAGATAGGATGATAACAAGATAAGAAGATAAGACGATGACAAGATAAGAAGATAAGACGATAACAAGATAAGAAGAAGCTAGTCCAAAGACGGAGGGAGGTTGAAGAGAAGGGATCCATCAGCAGAGAGGAAAAGAGATGAATTAACGTGGACAAAAGAAAAGGGGTGGGACAAGGACACGGTACAACCCTCGGGAACGATGTTGACTGTAACAAAATGCTAAGGCAAAGCATTTGGTCAATTAGCTCTACCAAATCATCTAGTCTGTTATTATTAGAAGAGAAAAAATCAACACAAGCAAACACAAATGTGATTGATATCCAACAAACAGCACACAACAAAACAAAGTCATTTTTACATAAAATTACAAAAAAATGAGATTTCAAGAGAATGAAAAGAGATAGATTTCACTTCTTGAAATACAACATCAAAGAGATACAGAGAGACAACATTCAATGGTTTATGGGAGGAATATGATGGACATTGACTACTGGGCAACAGACAAACGAATTTTGAAACTCGCAAAGAACTCCCAATTCGATGGAAATCTGGTTAAATAATGACGAAGGAGGAGCAGACTGAGTAGATGGGTTATCACACGGTCATCAAGATGCGTCGCATCATCGTAATATGTAACCTAGTGTTTACTTGGGAGGCGGAGTTGGTGGACCTATCAACATCAGTCGGTCAATCGCTTCTCATATCCAACAATGCCACA
>JBBPMT010000339.1:7626-17869 GCA_038090455.1 Garcileccinum viscosum
AGCTTGCTCAGCGAGGCAAGTTGATCTGCAAGTCAGGGCATGCTGCTTGTCGAGGAGCCAAGGCAATGGTGGCTCATGGTGGGGGTTGTCATTTCAGAGTCAGAGATGGGATCTGGAAGGCTGTATAGATCTGTCATTGTAGTTGAATTCTATTTGTGATTGATAGAAGTTGAGAGTGTCGTCGGCGAGAATGGGGGCTTTATCTAAGCAGTGCTCCAGGAATTCGTGTTGGAGCCAATGGAGAAAGTCGGGGGCGAATTTGATTGCATATGGGACATCATGAACTATGACATCATTTGGGTCAAAGTCTTCATCGAGGGGAAGGCATTGAGAAATGTTGGAGGAGATAGCGATGTAGTTCTTGTTTCAGAGTGCTTACCAATCGTTGCCATATAGGTTACTGAAGTCCATAAACCTGTAATGTAAAACTCCTATGTGTCGCAGTCGCACAGTAACTCCACAATTGTCAATGATGTATGGGGGAACCAGATTCTGCCTGGCTATGGCTGAAGATTTAGCTCTCCAAGGCTACGAGTCTTACAGTAGATGCTTGCGATGCTGTTATTTGCACAATATCAACTCTGCTGCGCTGACCCACTATGCACTAAGGGATGGATCCTTGTTTGTTTGGCAGTCGGAAGGGTCTCCTCGATTGGAGTCTACCCCGACAATGTGAACCAATGCTTATGCCAGATGAGTATATAAATGCAATGGAGAGGTAGTTGCAGTCTACCTGTGGTCATGGTACAACCGGCTGACTATTACAGCTAGCGCCTTAACTCTGGCGATCAAGTGTGATGGAACAATCTCTTGACACTGGGAGCCACATATGACAAGGTAAAAAAAAAGGTGATAGTGATGGCACATAATGGTGCCAGTGAGGTGAAGTAGTGGAGGGGAGTCTGTTCTTATGAAAGCAACCAGTAGCCTTACAACTAGGTCACCTTGATGATCACAAACTATGAGGATAGAACTGTATAGGCTAGTAGGAATCTAACCAGAACAGACTGAGGTCTGCTGGTCATTGTATTCAAGTATATATACTATGACAGGATGTGCATGGACCACATGAGGGCCAGTACTATTACAATAGGTATTGGTAATGTAAGCTATATATGGTTAGAGTGTTCTCACGAGTGTGGGAGTATTCCCATGAACGAGATTACCATATGTTATGCTATGCTATGATGTCATCGATAAGAGATAAGGTCACATGATGTCACATGACTGATCATGTGATGAATATCAAGTCACATGATCAAGAAAATGAAGGGAATAAAATAGAAAAGTTAGGTTATGGAGGAGAGTCGTAACACTTAGGGCAGGTATTATCAGCCCTTAGTAGTGCTTCTTAATACTGTCTAACAGTACTGGAATATATACTCGAGACATTCTCGAGTATAGGGGCCGGTACTAATCTTACCTTTACAGTTGTGATTAGTAATGATAAGTAGTGATTAATAGGTACTAAATGACTTCATAACTTATCTATAGGTCGACTATTAGTGATGAATAACAAGTATACATCACTAATTTCAACAGGAAGCAGATATTTGGCTATGAACTCCCTATCATTGGTTTCCTTGTGGAGCCTAATCTCATGTGAGCCTGCATGTTGCTCGAGTCCCACCTCAATCTTATCTCAGCTATCAGAGACTTCGCTCAGCATGGGTCATGCTGCCCTTTAAGAGACTTTCAGCAGATCGCTGGTCATCTTAACTGGGCACTCAATGTGTACCCTTTGCTTTGGCCTGGTCTGTTGTCCCTTTATGCTAAAACAGCTGGCAAACTTGAGCATTGGGCTCCAATTTGGATCAATCGAGATGCCATGCAAGAGCTTCTATGGGCTGCTGTGCATCTTGAAACATCTGATGGTGTATATTTCCTTCAGTCTCAATCATGGTCTTATCCTGACCTTCTGGACTCAGTGTTGCAAGTCTACTGTGACACGAGTCCATTGGCCATGGGTTTCTGGTTCCCTAGTCTCCACCTTGGGTTTCAAGCTTCCATTCCTGTACCCACTGAAACCATATTTCACTATGAGGCTCTCTGTGTCATGGCTGCTATTCTGGAGGCCATCACTTCACACCTCCCATTTGCCACCAAACTTGCCATATTCACCAACAACCTCAACACTGTCCAGCTTTTCAACTTGCTTGTGGCACTCCCTCCCATGAATTGGATGCTCATGCAGGTAGTAGATGCCATTCTCCCTATCTCTCTTGACTTGCATGTCTTTCACATTCTGGGCTCCTCCAATGTCATTGCTGACCATCTGTCTCACCTGGCCAATGCTGCAGCTCTCTCTCTCGTCCCAGACCTCACCATTCACACTTTTTCACCTCGTCCATCACTGGGGGCAGCATCACAATGATCCCACAGTCTATTCGGGCCAGGCAACCCCATCAGGAGGCTTGGTCCATGGAGCATCTCTTGACAGAGTACTCCATCTCCCTCGGTTTAGCTCTTGATCGCTCCACATCACATGCTTATGCCTCTGCACTCAATTCCTACCTCGAATTTTGCAACCTTCATTCACTCGACCCCGAACCAACTCCAGATACTTTGTCTCTCTATATTACCTTTATGAGTCACCACATCCAACCATGTTCAGTCCAGGCTTATCTTTCAGGAATTGTCTCTCATCTCGAGACCTTCTATCCCAATGTCAAGCACAATCGGGAAACCCATCTTGTCACACGCACTCTTCAAGGGTGTTTCCGATGGTTTTCCTCACCCGTTCGTCAAAAGGAACCACTCACTCGCGCCCATCTCCTTTCCATTTCGGTGAATCTGCCTCGTCTTTTGTCCTTCGACGACCTCCTCTTCTTATCCCAGCTCTTTCTTGGGTTCTTTGCTCTCCTTCGTCTCGGCGAGCTTGTTGTTCCTGACACCACCCACTTCCGAGACCCCTTCAAGGTTCCCCTTCGTCATAACGCTTCTATTGCTCCTTCCGGCGACTCCTTGCACTTCCTTTTACCTCGCGACAAGTCTGACTCCCGTTTCGAAGGCAATACCGTCTTCGTGCAGCGGTCGACCATCCCTCCTGATCCCGTCAATCTTTTCTCTCGCTACCTTTCGGCTCGGGATCTCCTTTTCCCGCTGTCCCCTCACTTGTGGGTGAGACGAGATGGTTCGCCTCCGACTCGTTCGTGGTTCATCACTCGTCTTCACTCTTTTCTCCCCTCCTCCTTTTCGGGTCATTCTATGCGCGCCGGCGGCGCCACCTCTCTCGCGGCTGCTGGGGTTCCGCCATCCCAAATTCAAGCCATAGGTCGCTGGCACTCCGACACATGGGAGCGCTACATCCGCAGGCACCCTACCCTGCTCCAGGCCCTCCTCTTTCACGGGCGGCCCATTCATGAGCCCCCGTTCGCCTCTGTGGCGTGACTCCTCGCTTTTTCTTTTTCCGTGCGCTTCCTTCTTTCTTTTCTCTTTCTCCATCCACTACGATAACACAACACATCACAAAGACAAAAAAAAAAAAAAACCCTTCCCTCCCTTCCCTTATAGTCTTATAGCGCTTCGCGCGCCTCGTTTGCGTTCTCGGCGCCGCCGTTTGTATTTGTACTACTCTTTTCTAGTCTTCAATCACAGCAACCGGGCTTCACACGGTCCGCCCTCTCGTGAAGCTCAGGTTTTTGCTTTTTCTCGGATTCTCTCGCCCGGCGTCGAGAAAATTAGCTGATAAACTACTCCCCATTAGGAAATATATATCACTGTTAGCGCACCATAGAATTTGTGTTTTTCCCGCTTCGAAATTCATCATGTATAAACCAATGGTAATGTAATTCTCGTGATAGTATGCATGTCACCAAAGTTCCTCATCGAAACGTTCTAGGACTGCTGATGCATCCTCGACATCTTTCTGGGCTTTCTTCCTCATGTAAAAGATTGGGCAATCTTTGCTGGTACACAAGACATCCTTGAATACGGAATAAGTCGAAATCATAGAATCTTTGATGATGGGAATACCTGATGTAACGATCCTTGACATCGCTGGCACTGAGTCCACAATCGTGAAAACCGGACTTGTGTTTGTGATGCGGTATTTACTTGTTTTTGATAGAGTTCATGGATCCTCGGGCGGCAATTGTTGCAAACGGCTCCGTCTTAACTATCTGTGAGTTATCGGAAACCACACTAAATAAGCCCGGACTTACTGGACACGCTATTGTTCGGCCGCAGAGCCGTTTTGCACCCAAAACAAGTAACCGTCTTGACGGCGAACTTCATGAGCCCTCCGACAGTGGGAGTCGCGATTGCAATTGTACGAGTATGATCACCTGACACTAAGAAACGTCAAGTAGTGTAGATCAGGCCAATAATTTGGTGCGTACGCAGTGAATTAGCCTTTTCTCCAAGTATAGGTTCGAATATCCTCATAAGTGGTTTCGAGAGTTGGTTCTCGAGATAGTATTTGGTATCAATAGGAATATTATTCTCGAGCACATAAAGCGGATCTTCAGACTTTTCATACGCAGCAGCACCTGCGAGGATAAAATGCCCTTGAATCCAAAGTATAGCATCAGGTGTTCGATGGATTTACCCTTCATGCCTTTGACGATGACGTATGCGACACGATCGCCAAGAGCAGGAGCAGATCCGGCATCACGTTGACGCATTCGTTCCGCAAGTTCTACATGGGCTTGCTTTGCTGCATAATCTGCTTTGGCAAGTGCTTTCGTGATCACGAGCTGGGACATATCGACCTTGTTTTGCAGTAAGTCCGAGATCATCCGCTTCGTGTACCTGGTTTTACCATCAGCCCTACGGGATGAGGCTTGTTGATATGACATACTCTTCCGCCCCCTTGACATCACGATCAATGAGCATTTTGTGTAGGCAGGTTTCGATGACCGTCGAAACCAGTCGGCAGTTGTCTCTCCGAACGGTCTATGCAACGACGTTATAAATATATTTGGCGGATACTTTTGGAAGAACACATACTTCAATACCTTTTGCGTCCATCTTATCATACTTCTCTTCCTTCGTCCAGTAGAGTCCGGCGTACCGTTTTTTGCTGATGAGCAAGTAAGGGAAATAGACTTTTTCGAATTCGAGATTGATTGGCTTGACAAACTTAGCCGTAACGAAGGCTGCAGCTTGAGGCCCTTGTTCCGCCAGCTTTCGTTTTAGCAAAATGACAAGTAGGTCGGGAAGGTTACATACCCAGTTCCATGACAGTTTTGAGATCTGAAGGTCCAAATTTGACCATGACAGAATCTGTATCACCGTAAATTACTTCGGCGTTGTGACTGTGGCCATTCGAGATGGAGAATTCAGCTTCAACTTCCTGAGGTAAATGTAAGTGTATAAGAAACAGTGGGGATAGCAGAGATCAAACCTGCTTGGTTTTTTCGATCATCTGGCGACCGTAGGCAGTCACACTAGATGAGATGGGAAGACACGGCAGCTTCCCAATCGTTGCACCAGTGAATCCGTATACGGAATTAGCACTTATCTGCTTCTAAGTCAACCTTCCGCAGATCAATAACATCACCTAAAGGTACCTTGAGGGCCAGCTGACGACCGTCTAATACTGCTCTCCTAAAAGGGTCCGTTTCTTTCTTGAGGTCAGCTTTTGCGCGTTTTCTGGCAGAAATGAGATCTTCCAGCACAGTTGGTAGTAACCCCTTTCGTCTTGACTTTGTGACGAAAAAATCTGCGGCAACGGAGTGCTTAGATTCATGCAGAGATATTAGCGTCACCCTCATACCATTATTAGGCGTCTGGATATAATCTGTGTCTTTGACGAGGTTAAGTCGCTCAATAGTTTGCTTATCCAAAAGTGTCGTGTAGCACAGGTTATGAGCCATCATAATAGAAGGATACAAGGAGCTGAAGTCGAGTGTGGCGATAGGCGTATCGTAGTAACCTTTCTTAGGCTCGATGACCGTCGCACCTTCATATTGGTCATCCGTGCCTAGTACAGTCAGAAAGACGTAGCTCTAAATACTGCTAAGAACTTACCTTCGCCCTTCAGCGCGGGCACAATATACCCTTCTTCGTTTGCCTTTCGAAAGAGTTGAGACAACACCTTGATGGACTGCCCTCGAGAGAGCAAGTAGTTGAACGGAACACCGGTGACACGCGCCATTTCGATATAATTTACGAAACACATCAACTTATCAAGCAATCGTTGCGGAAGGTATGCATCCTAAGCGGTCGTGCGTTAGACAAATTCCATCAAACAGATCATATGATACAACCTTCAAGCAATAAACAGCCAACCGTCGCCTGGACTCGGGACCACCATTTTGCAATTCCGTGATAACTGAATGGTGGACATCCTCCTTTTGTTCTCCTAAGAATTGTGCACAGACAGAATTGAGTGTATAGCTGCGTAGTTTGTGTTCACGTTGCATGAATTGGAGTACGTCAAGCTGCAGACGACCATCGATGACGGTCTCCTTCGAATCACGTTGACCATAAGCTTTTGACGAGAAGTGTGTATCTTTCACTTGCGCCTTTGTGTCTTGACAAGTAGCGTGTCATTCGAGAGCAACAGCAAATTAAAAAGTAGACGTACTTTTCAACCTCCCAAGATAGGTAAACTTGCTAGCTTTCAAGTGCTTTGCCCTATCTATGAGGTACGGCCAATCGAAATTCGCGACGTTATATCCAATGATCACGTCAGGGTCCACTTGCTCAATGAAGTCCCGCCAAGCTTGAAGGAGCTTTGTTTCATCGTCAAAAGAAAGGACCTGGGACCCAACAATGTGTGAACAGGAGTTCAGCGTGAACACGTTCCGGATGAACGGCTGCCTTTCGCCTGTCCCGAACATCCGTGAGTTTCGTCAACAAACACGACGTAACGAGATACATACCTTGACGTGTTACCATGTTCGCGATCTGGATGACAGGGTCCACATTGGCCTCGGGGAATATACCTTTCCGTCCAGCACACTCGATATCAAAACTGAGAATGCGTAGGGGCGCAATCTTTTGCCAATCTCCCTCGGGAGAGTGCGAGATGAATGCATCCCACCTTTAAGATGTTTGAACGACTAGCAGCGAGACATAGTCAATATTAACGCACTTTACATTAAGCTCGATTTGGCACGTGGACCGCTTTGCTTCCTCAGAGAGTAGTTTATACCTTCCTGCTGGTATTTCGATCCAGTTCATTCCTACCACCTGAAAGTAGGAGATAGTGCTGAAATGATATCGAGTTTGACGTTTCATGACAAGAACTAACCTTTGAATCTATCATAAACCGCAACGTATACGGGATGTTACTCTCGAAGGTAGGGTAAGGTTGACCTATAGCAAACATGTCTCGGAACGAAATTTCACCCCGTTCGAACACGCGTAATTACCACAAAGCTGGATGTCAGCGCAAGAAAAGTGCGTTACTGAAATTTGACTCATCTCGCACTTTAGGAAGCGACTTGGGGTCGGTAATCGTAAACTTCATAAATGGCAACCAGTCATCCCCCCGATAACCCCAAAGCGTGCGTTTATGTACGATTTCGATATTCAAAACGTAATTTCCTCCCGCGCTGTTCTAGTCAGGCATACTATGTCAGACCACAAGTATGAGCTTCGACGACTCATGGACTGACGTTCAATGTATCCATGAAGGCATCCAGGTCCGCGCTATCGAAGCCGCGAGGAACGGGAATGTAGAAATAAGGCATAAACCGTATAACATTGGCGAGGACACTGTGCCCGGCCTAAAATAATTCACAGTTCAGCGCCAGGTTCAAAAGTCGCACAGGAAAGGAATACCTCGGTGACGCCAAACATACGCAGCATCGTGTATCCAGTGTCTGGATCCGTCGCATTCTCAATATCCACCTGTTGAAAGACTCGTGTGGCCTAAGCTTGCGAAACGGGACTCATTAAGGAAGAGACGTACTAATGGAATCCGTCTTCTCGTTTATTGGCTTGAGCTTTGGGCGAGACCATAAGTCAGCGCCGCCTTCAGAGGCTGAAACGTATCCAGTTCAGCAGAAGAGCACGCACGGATAATCGATGAATACGCACATGAACCACTCGAAGCGTTTTGACTAAGTTGTTCTAGCACATCAGCAAACGAGGAATTCTGCGTGTTCTGAGATCCAGACGGGGCCAGCTTCCTGCGCTTCACTGCTGGTTCGGTGGCCGTCTCTGCTTTGGCTCTAACGTACGGCGTCAGTGTAGCAAAAACACGAATAGTGGATTAGAAGGAATGATTACCTGGAACTTCCGTTGACTTTGTGCATGGGCATGACAGAAAGTAGTTAGTAATTCGGTCGCGACGCGTTTTGGAGGGCGAATCGGGTCACGGTCACGGTGACGCGTGTGGTCGAGTTTATATCACTTCCATTCTCGGTCGTTACCCCCTGTACATACATAAATCCAAGCAAGTACTGTTTCTATGTTCTATTCCCTAGTTGAGAAAGAGCTCGGTGCACACTCTGATAGTATCTGCAGGAGACTGGACAGTGTGCCCCACAGTCCTCGGATCGATGAAGATTTCATAGTCATTCCCTCCCTAGCGTTGGTCAGCCCATCGACGTAGCGACCAGCGCATCAGACACTGAAACTCACAGCATAAGTCTTGTCTCCGAAGAAATGGATCTCATCGAATCCTTCGTTCTCGACAAATTGCAAGCAGAAACGCTTGTCCCACCCATCAGGGAAGATGTCGAAGGAGATCTGGCCACCGATGGAGAACGTTAGGCCGAGGTCGAGGTTTTCTGGACGACACTGCTCGCGAAGCTTCTCGATGAATGCAGCGCGTATTTTGTGTACCTGTCGTACTATGTCAGCCTCGTTATTGTCGCACAATTAGGGCGACTTACTTTGTCATATGCTTCGAATGTATTGCGTTCCTCTTTACTAAGAACATTTTGGTGGAAGACATATGAGGAGTGCGAGCAATACATACGTTGCGTTCCTGCCAATTGGGCTGACGTTTATCATCCCGTTACGAAACTCGATGAATGTGCCCCTGAGAACGATGTCGATGGAACGAAATGGTTTGGTGATCACATTACAAACCTCTTAATCGGAATGTCGATTTCAGACAAGTAACGAAGGATGAAATTGACAAGTTTCTTGTACTTCTCCTCCCCCACGAAGTTTATGAAAGATTGCGTTGCCAGAGGCTTTCCAAGACGGTAGGCAGTCAACCCATTCTCTGCAAACGCAAAATCGAAGTCGTCAAGGACTAGAAACCATCAGTATTCACCGGCAATTTCTGAGAGCAGTTGCTCGACGAACCATTCCTGCCACCCACAGTGAGCTGCTCACTAATTTTGACAAAGTCGGAGCCCCCAACAAACCCTATGGTAGCTTTTTTTCGGAGGTCGCTCAGGAGTTTGACAATTTCTGGACTGGCACCCTGTCTAAAAGGCATTTAGTCCTTCACGAGTGACCGACGCGTCTACTGCCAGAAGTCGCGACATACCTAGCGGGAGTGAGAGTGCCATCGACATCAAAGAGCAGCAACTTCTTGAGAGGGCGGTCTGCAAAATCTGAAGATGGCATGGTGGGTTGGGTTCAAGAAGAATGACGGCGTGGATCCGATCAGCGTCCGAAATAACTCTTCGGATCGCGACCGAGTCGAGTTGCGGCGAAGTCGTCGGCGATACAGATTAGATGTGGCGGTGCAGAGCGGCGTAGTATCACTGATCGTGTACTCTCTCTTCAGTCGACTACCATGGCCCATAGATACAACGTATTTTATTTGCCTTCCGAGTTGGTTAATACGCTTACTCTTAGGTTTCTCGTCGACAAAGAACTACCTCGGGAACCTTCTCCCCGCCCGCCGAAGGAAACATCTGCCTCGCATGCAAAAGGCTGCAATATCTGCCTTGGAGCCACCTTTGTCGACCTGGAAGAGCAACGTATTCATTTTCGCACAGATTGGCACCGCTTCAACGTCAAGATACGTCTTACTGGTGGAAACCCCGTAGCAGAGTCTGCGTTTGCTCAACTCGTTGATCGTACGTATCTCCGCCCGCCACACTGCCCAGTCAACCAGCTAACTGATGCCCCACTGACGGTGATGTAGGTCTGGAAGATTCCCTCTCAGGGTCCGCTTCATCCTCCGACGAAAGCTCGGACGAATCGGATGCCGTCAACACGCTCCTTAGTAAAGTCAAGCATACCTCCCTTTCTGATGTACCAGAGGAAGGAGCGATCCGAGCCCCACTGACCGCCGTTACCTGGTTTCACTCCCCTCCGTCAACACAAATCGGAGTATATAGAATGCTATTTCCTCTCGACACTCCGCCTTCCGCATATCTGT
>JBBPMT010000341.1:0-17793 GCA_038090455.1 Garcileccinum viscosum
CTAAATATAAAAAGCATCATGTGCAAACTGATTATGTAGATCATAAACGTATGTTTAACACTCCCCCTCAAGCTTAGCATAGATCAAGCAGTTTGACCAGCTTCATAAGTTTATGGCATGATAATGATTTGGTAAGCAAGTCCACAATATTAATATTTGTATGACAATAGATGACTGTAACTGGTTTATTGTATATGGCATCACATATAAAATGATACCAGATGTCTATATGCTTTGTGTGTGGATGATGGTGGGTGCTTTTTGTAAGTTTGATTGCACCTTGATTATCACATAGCAGGTGTGTTGGCTCAGTGATGGATGCATGGATCTCTGAGAAGAAGCTGCATAGCCATAGAATGTCCTTGAGCATGCTCATCATTGCAACATATTCAGCTTTGACTGTGGACAGCATGACTATGTTTTGCTTATGAGATGTCCATGTGATTGGCATTCCAGCGAATGAGATGATATGGCCTGAGATTGAGTGATGATGTGGCTGTGAGCCCCAATCAGCATCAGCATAGGTAAGAATGCTTTCATCCAGGTCAGTTGTGCTGATGGTATAGTCTTGGGTGGCCTTTAGGTATTGGATTATGTGCTTGCCAGCTTGCTAGTGAGCTCAACCTGGGTTCTGAAGGAATTGTGATAGCATTGATGCAGCAAACATGATGTTAGGATGAGTACTGAGCATGGTATATGCAAATGATCCAACAAGCTTGCAATATGGGACATTCTGCATATCAGCAAGTTGTGATGGTGTCAATGGTAATTGATCAGTGGATAGTATGGTATTGGGTTCAAGAGGAGTGGAGACTGGATTAGTGTCTGTGAGTCTGAAGCATTCAGCAAGATTGTCAATGTATGTATCCTGGAACATTGATATTGTGCATGCATCCTTGTTATATGTAATGTGGAAGCTGAGCAACCACTTGATCTCACCAAGATCACTAATCTTGAATCTTTCCTTTAGCTTCTCCTTGGCCCAATTTACTGTTGAGATATATTACATATTAGAATTACAACTAGCTTTTCTTTACTGGTACTTTATTCCCATACCGCTTATTACTTACAGCTTCAGACAGTTCCATCGCATCCCTCAGTCATTCCACTCTTGAGTGAGGTATGCATACATTGACACTTGTTACTATCTACCTGCTAACCATGTATCTAGCTCACTTCTCTTTAGGTATATAATATTAGTCATTCTACTCTCGACTGAGCTCACTTCTCTTTAGGTTATGAGCCCCACTGCATGAAAATTTCACCAGCAAGAATAAAAGTTGAAATGAACTCAACTGGATTGATTTCCATCCTTCGATTGGATTACCACAACAACTCCCCATTAAATCCACATAAAAGCCTCTCCTGAGTCAATAGACATGCCAACATCTAGTAGTCAAACTCCATCTGATATGGTGTCAAGTACGTCACCACCCATTCCAAGTCCCACTGTCCCAAAAACATTTGAGGTTCCCTTAGGCATCCACCATTACTTCCAAGACATGAAGGTGATTGTCTTACAGATGAAAAAGGTTACTTTGGGTGGTCGCACCTCATATGAGAAGGGTTTGAGCTCTTTGGACTATTGGACCTTGTCAAAGGGACACTGAAGGAACCTGTGGATGCTGCTGAGTTATCAGTATGGACAAAAATGAACAATACTGCTCATAGTCTCATCTCTGGCTGCATAAAGCTCGAGTTACTCCCCAAAATCACTGGCATCAAGTCTGCACATGCTGTCTGGAATATCCTTTCCACTGAGTTTGAACAAGTTGGCTTAGGATCTGTTATCTACTGGTTCTGCTGCTTGACAAAGCACATGCTGAGTGGTAGTGATGTATCCACACACATCAGCAAGTACCAGGAAGCCATACAGTACCTCTCCAATGCAAATCTAGTCTTAGGGGAGTTCTATGCTGCTGCCATCTTGCTGTCTATGCTATCAAGTGATCTGAAAGACCCTGACTCATGGGACTATTTCATGAAGGGGGTATGAATCAATAAAGACACTACTACACTATCAGGCATAGTATCAGAGATTCTTGAGGAGAAATGCCATTAAGCTTCTGCTAATGCTACCAGCATATCATCAGAAACAGCACTTGCCTCCATAGAACGTTCCTCTTGTGCAGCTGGCTTAAAGTTTTGCACAAGCTGCAAGCAACAAGGACATACAAAGGATGAGTGCTGGGGGAGAAGTGGTGGAAAAGAAGGGTAGGGCCCAAAGTGGAAAACTAAATCCAAAAATAAAGGAAAAGGGAATGGTGAGAAAGCCAAGGTCACTACAGAGGACAGAGGGGATGAAATGTCTAATGTCATACTTGGAAAATGCCTTGTCACTACAGAAACAGGCCTTGAGACACCATCTCCGACCCCTCCATCAGTCACAGACTCTGCATACAGTGCACATACAGCATTGAGCATGACTTCCTTTGTCAACTCCAGCACCTCAACTCACATACTTGTGGATTACACGTCATTTAAGTCCTATTCACCCTCATCGGGCAGCATTAGTGGTTTCAGAAATGGCCAGTTGGTGATTGCAGGTCACAGTGAAGCACAGCTACTTACCAGCAGACCATCTGGCAGTACAATAAATCTCAAACTACGTAACACATGTCATGTCCCATTGTCTATACTACCTATCATCTCAGTCTTGCGACTCGACAATTCCGACTGCTACATGCTGTTTGGTGCTGGTCACTGTATCACATTCGAGCTAAAAGATGATGGACAAATGATACATGATGTCTTGAACAAGTCATGTCACATCATTTTCACTGCCACCAGATGCACCAACTATTTATACCACATGGACACACCACATCAATCTGACGAAGTCTCCTACCAAGCCATCACTACCATCTTGAAGATTGAGCAGCTACACTGCTGACTTGGACACCTCAATTACCATGAATGCTCGTCAAGAAAGGCCTTGTAACAGGTGTCAAACTCACACAGAGTGAGCTTGACTATGAACTGCCTGTATGTCCATCATGCACAATGGGCAAGATCACCAGAGCTTCATTTCTGCTATCAGATAGTGGCAAAATGAGCTGGTTTCTTGCCCTCCTCCATTTGGATCTGTGGGGTCCTGTTCCCATTCAAACAGCTTTGGGCATATGCTACATGATGACATTGATGGATGACTATACCCATTGGATGTGGGTTTTATTCCTATGAAAGAAGAGTGATGCATTTGCTGCTTTCAAAGAGTGGAAAATGGAAGTAGAGAACACTAGCAGCTAAACCTTACAATGTTTCCAAATAGACAACAGTGGAGAATATTTCAATATGCTGTGGATCAATTACATGAGACAATGCAGAATACACTGGAAGTTGACTACCCCCTGGACTCCCAAGCAGAATGGCATATATAAATGTCTCAACAGATCCATTATTATTGACCACGTCTGCACCATTCTGATTGACACTGGCCTACCCCTCTTTCTGTGGGCCAAGGCAGCCAACTACATTATCTATACAAAAAACTGCCATTCCACCTGCTCTCTTAGGTAGTGATTAAAGGTCTGGTCTCAAGACCAACGAAAAACCAAAATGGAACTGGACTTTAACCATTTACAACCAAACCATTGAGGACTGATTTTTTCAGTCTTTGTCAGTTTTGGTTATGGTTACAGCAATCACTGGCATTTGTAAAGACCACAAAAGACTGGTTAAGACTGGTCAAGACTAACTACATCATTGTCATGTGACTATACATACAAAAACTACTACTCCTCGATGTCACTACCAGTAAGATCCACCTCAGTCACAGTCAACTCTTTGTCGAGCTTGTATAACTCCTTGTACTCCTGTAAATAGATGTCCATTACCTCGTTTGAATTGATGGCTGCATGATCAACAATTGATTTCTGCCATGTGCACTTGAGAATCTGAAGTTCTTTGAACTTCTTGGCACCCAAGTGTGACCAGTGATCAGTGGCAATTTCTGCACCAGCTGAGAACAAGCGTTCACATGGGACTGAGGATGCTGGAATGGCACAGATGTCTTGTGCGATCCGTGTGAGGGTGGGGTAGATAGTGGCGTGTTTCAACCACCAGTTGATGATGTCCATATTCTTCATGATGTCCTCTGGTAAATCAGCAAGGTAGTGCCACAGTTTGGCTGCCCATCCTAGCTGCATTGCACCATGCCCAGCTTTCTCAACTAGGCCATGGCAGTGATGGTCGAACTCAGATTCAAGCATGTCATCTTGCAGGTGAGTATTGGCATCCAAGTCTGTCATGCCCTGGTGCACCATGTGGGCATCTTCCATCTCCTGCCAATAGTCTTGCATGGTCGACTCAGTGGTTTTGAGTGCCTTGTCATGCCAGTTTTTGGCATTATGATTTCCCACAGCAATTTCCTTCACCTGTTCCTCAGCACTGCCCCACGCCATTTTGATGTAATCTAGCTTGTAATATGGATGGAGAACTGTGAATGCAAGGAGTGAGCGAGGACACCATCACACCAAGGGGGTCAAAGACAATGTGAGAGCTTACTGAGTGCAAGTATATATACTAGCTTGTTGTTGAATCGATTGTAGTATTTCATTACCTTGTCAATGCCATCCTGGAGTGCATTCTTGAAAATTGAGTACCTGGGACTACCTAGTTTCTTCTCCCATGCTGACAAAAGCTCTTCGATCTCTGGGATTGCATGCCAGAGTGTAGTGTGGCTCTCATCCGAGAATAATTGTTGAATGTTGTTTGCATCCTAAGTTTAGGGCTGGGACTTTAGGCTGAATCATCGTAGGTATGAGAACTAAGTACTTACAGCAATAATGGACCATGTTTCATTGATGTGCTCCCAGTCCCTCATTGCTAAAATGAACTTTGTCCATGGGACACATTTGACTTGTCTGTCGTGCTGAATTGTGGTGATAGGGCTATAAAGTTCATCGGCCGATTTAATGAACATATTGATAGGCTGAATCAACAAATCAACGATCAGTATATTGCATAATAAATCAATCTACATATCTGGCACAGTTCATGAGCTCAACTGAGCATTCCGTCCACTGTACCCCACCAAACATTGCTGTGCAAGGGAATTGCAAGAGGAGGGTCGATACTGCACTTGCCTTGCAGCATTTTGAAGTACTCAATGCGCTGCCCTGAACATTGTATCTTGATTGCGAGTGTGCAAATGGTGGTAATGACGTCCAGTGAGTCATTGAGCATATAGTTCTGTGGAAGGGTAGGGTCAAACTCCCAAATGGACATTGCTGTGTCGACATTTGAGATCTTTGTGACAGCAGAGAGGACAGAGGTGATGGCAAGGTTGATGATGTGCGTGAGACACATGAGGCGATTTGTGTCAGCGTTGAATGAGTAAATTTGATAATGATGGAGAAGACATTCAATGACATCGGCCCCTTTGTCGTTTGAGGTGGCATTGTCAGTGGTTAGACAAAAGAGCTTGCTGGATGTTGAGGTGATGATTCCGGCCCTCTCACAAAGTCCAATGAAGTGGTGTGCTAAGTTGTCCCCACTATGCATACCTGGAAAGGCCTGGAAAGTGATAACTTGTGAGCATAAAGACCACTTGTGAGAGTTGGTGTTGGCCTGGATCCAGTGTGCCATGATTCCCAAAAATGCCACCTTTGTTTGCTCAATAGACCAGAGATCCATGGTGGTGGAGATACAACCACTGGATGGCGACTGTTTCAAGTTTGAAAAGAGTGAGTGGCAGCAGTGCGGCACGAATGTTTCATTTCAAAAAGAGTCACAATTGACTATTACTACTAACCTGAATTTCCACCTTCAACTGCTTGATGAAGTCAATAAATTCATTGTGAATGTATATGCTGATGTTGTGGGTGGATGGTATGTTGGCTTTAGTAGCGTTTGGCCACATTGCTACCAGACAGTTTCAAAATGCTGCGTTATCAGCCACCATGAGTGACTAATGTCTCTATTAGTTCAATAGTAATATAGTATTTCAGACTGTGCCCTTACCTGGTCGTTGCACACAACAAATTGTGCAATGCACTTCAAGACCTCTTCCCTTGAAAATGACCATGGACCGGCTACACGATGAAACATGTTGTCAAGTGTGGGCTGGTCACTTCCTTCAAGTTGCTTCTTTCGCTTCTGCTCCTGCAGGACATCATGCAAAACCACATGGTGATTCTTGGCAATATTCTGCTCTCCACATTGCAATTCGTACAAAGCATAGTGTGAGTGAATGTGTGTGCAGGAAGAGGAATTCCCCCCAACATGAAAAGCCTTTCGTTTACCAAATTTCTGACAGTACACCTCATCCTCCCTTTTACATTTCAGTAAGTCACTTGCCACATAACAATGTTGTGACTCACTTGCAGATGAGACACCAATGCTCTACCTTCAGATCACTTTTACTGTCCATAACAAGAAATTTGATGGTCACCCAGTCTGAAAATATTGTAAGTAAATCCTTTGTATTTCGCTTTTTGACATTGCGAGCGGCCACTGGTTTACCACGGTGCTCATCTTGCATGTCATCCTGCACATTGCTAGCATCAGTATATTGATATTAAACAATTTTTTTCTCAGCACACCATTTTGTCTACATCAGTTCTGCACTCCCCCCTAATATCATGGTCGACATCATCAGTGTCACCCTCTTCAACGTTGACTTCTTCCATGTCACTGGGATCCTTCTTGGGGTTCATTACCTCCTTCAATGGGGTCAAGCATGTGCAGTGTGGCCTCTTTACATCTGTGCAACGCTTTTTACCACCATGCGGACCTTGCTCCTTGCCATCGCTATTGGATGATGACGAACTGTCAGTGGCTGTGCATTTCTTCCCCTTTCGAGTGTGGGTGAACTTTGACTTTGGAGGGTGGGATAGGATAATTTGTATTTCCTGTGCCTTTTGAGTTTGAACTCATTGGCAGCCAGACTTTCAAGAGTCAGGTGGTCCAGGCATTGTCGAGGATTGGCAGAGAGGGGGAGAGTCTATAGAGCAGACAATTTTTTTTTCACCTTGACCAATCTTTTATATCAAATACCATGCTGCCTACATGTGAACATTGAAAGACCAGTTAGGACCAGTCATAACCGACATTGTGACTGACAAAGACCAGTTGTGAATGGTTCAGTTCGGTTTTCCAGCCAAGCCAAGTTTTGAAGAACCAGTTTCGGTTCAGTCTTGCCAAAAAAGGCAAGAAAACTGAACCGAACTGGACTTTTAAACACTAAGAACAGGTCATTGAAAAGCTGATCAACGTTGGTGAAGGGGTTGTAGCGGGAATGAACCAAGGATGTCATTGCTAGAAACAACACCTATAGGTGAGCAACTCAAAGGTATCTAATTAGGCATGGCATGTGGTGGCACTGCTAGGCCTAATATAATTTGTTATGTGGGAACCTTAGGTGAGAGACAAGGCAAGGAATAAGGTGATGGTTTTGTTTGAATTGATGGAGAGATCGTGTTTGAAAGTTCAGAAAATCATGGAATTGTATTTTCCATCCAATTCCAACTCCAACCCAACTCCAAACTCCATATCACATGTGTGGCACAGTGGCATGATAGTAGCTGAGTTTAGGTGGTGATTTAATTCCTCCTGCCCCTCCCACCATCCTCCTGCCTCTGCACTGCCATCGCACTGCCACTTAGTAAGCCAGCTGCACACCCAAAATAGAATACAATTGTTACCTGTTGCTGTCAGCCACCCTGCCAGCATCTCCAATATGGACATGGGGAAGCTTGCAATTGCAATCACAGCCAATCCTTAACTACAAAATGTTCCTTTTGACCACCTTCTCCTCTTTCTCACAAGCATTCCCCCACTCAAGAATAATATTCTCCTCATGCAAGCATTCAATAATACCATTGCTTCCCCACTGGTGATACTTCCAGCTTCCATACAGTCCTTCTTCTTGCAAGCATGCAGTCTCCCCATCAATATTATTCAGGAGCTCTGGTCTACATTCAAGGATATTGCATGGCACAACCTTGCTGGGTTTAACATCCTCTCTGCTCCGCTGTCAACCTTTCATGCTCATGGCCTACCCACAGCTACAGTAAGTCTTTGTCATCTATCTTACCAAGCACTAACTTAATTCTACACAGCTGGATGCACACTATATCACCCAGCCCAATTTTACTCAACTCCATTGTGTCCTTGTACACTGAAGGGAACAGTGGCAATGCATTTTGTATACCATTAGTGACAGCCCACTCCCTGTCCATTCTATTACTTGTATTGTGAAGGTAAGCTGCCTGATATTATGCTTATGATGGGGTGTTGATGAATGATCAGTGTATGAGGTCAATTACTACCACAACTTCAAGGTTTACAAGGGCAAGTGTACCTATAATGGAGGTGTCCCTGATGTTATTCAGGTTAGTGAGCATCAATTTATTGAGCACCAGGTGATCAAAATGTGGCTTGTGCTAATGAATAACTGGTACATTATAATGATCTATGCCATGCCAGTGGACAATAGCTCACTGCAGATAATAGCACATCAGCAACCACTTGTGCTAGCTTTTACAATGTCATCATGTCCTAGTCCAAAGAACCCCCACCAGACTGGTCATTCAGCTTTGCTCTCTCATCTGACCAAGTGTGGTCAGCATTCTTACTCTTTTGCTTGCTTGAAGATGCTGTTGAGCATGAAAAGTACCTTGTTGTCAAGCATACCAGTGACCAAAAGGACTGTTTTATCAATCTTATGCAAGTACACAATCAATGCAGGCAGATTGAAGGCCATTCCAAGCTGATCCATTTCTGTGATAAGTGCACATGTTGGTACTTGAATGGTGATGGGAAATGTATGTACATGTTGGGCTGTGTGATTAACACTGACACAATAAACTAGTTGATTGTAAATGCTTGGTCATGGTAACCAACAGTGTGTACATTGGCCACCTGTATTGCAGCCAATACAACTGTCAAGTGCCACTATGCAGATGCAGCAGCAAAGACCACTTCTGCCTGGTTCATGCTAGCCTAGAGAGTGTCTGCTCAATTGTTGGCTGTGAGAGACAGGTGCTGGAAGGACATCTCACTTGCAACAACATTGAGCATCAGGAGATAGAACAGTTACACAAGAAGAAAGAACAGTCTCACTTTCAACTCCATGACTGGCTTCAGCAATCTTGCACCACCCATTTAACCAGCCATGGGCCCAATTCAAGAATGCTCTCACAGCTCACTAACAACAACAATGACAAAGAAAACTTCACTGTCCACCCAAGTGGTCATGTTACTGCTAATGATCTTGATGAAGCTACAGACTGAGATTAACCTCTGAGTCCAGTCAATATGAACCTGAAGAAAGTCTGTGCAAAGTTCATGCACTCTAGAACTCACAATGAACAACTTGCAGTTGCACCATGTGGGATGATTCTTGAATGTGAGATGATCTTTGGGGCAGAAGGAATTGCAAGCATTATGGTAAGAGCACTCACTGCCCTCTTCTTTCACTGCATGTGCTAATTGTTTCAATAGGAGTTTATCAAGCACACCTTTCATATCAAAGCGCTTAAGCTGAATCATGTCTTCTTTGACAATGATTGCTTACTCACTCAACACATGAAGTCAGACCCATACTTCTCTGACATCAGCCTTACTGTTGACATGTTCCACTTCAAATCCAAGCACAAAGAAACACACATATTTTGCCAAGAAAACTGTAACCCTGCCACTTTTCCAGAGCTAATTGGCAAAGATGGGCAGGGTTGGTTCTTCAACTCATTGGTAGCAGAGCAGGTGAATGTCTGGATTGGCAGTTATCATTCTATATGCCAGGAAATGCTGGTGGATAAGTATGACTTCTTTCTCAATCAAATGATCTTGTGTTGTAATCATGCCACCAAGGCAAACTAGATGCACAAGGTTGCTGCCCAGGCAATTGGTCTATTTAGCTAAGCATGTGTTTATACCATCCAAGCTCACTGATCTCTTTGGACATTGGAAAGAAAGTGAACAATTATGGTAAGAAACTTTACACTTTATACTTTACAGTAGCAAACTTTTGTGTACTATGTTAGTGGTTGAATGGTCCACATACCATGCCAGCTTTATCAACCATGCTGAAAAACACTGAGTAAAAAGATAATTGATACAAAACAAGTGTAATAAAAATGTGCTACCAATGAGAAAGAATGGCAGACAAAGATGATCAATACAAAACAAGTGTAGTAAAAAATATGCTACAGATGAGAGAAAGAATGGCAGTTACTATAATGGCTCCATATCTCTCACACCTTTGATCTCTTTGTGAAGGAATGTTGACCAGCAGCCATGCTCTGTTTCCCCATATCCAATGTAATGTTCATGCATTGACAGGGTGACACTCATCCAGTGATGCTGGTGATTATAGAACATAGACTTGACAAACTTGGCATGAAAGCAGTCCCAGAAAACTTTTTCTATAGGACACTGCCTGTTTGACTCAAAGCAACATTTCTTGAAGCCAGTATCCATCTCATGCACATAGAAATCACATAGCCACATTTGCCCAGAATTGGATGGGGACAATGAAAGGGATGTTGAAGTGTTGGAGAAAGTGGTGTGGTAGTGTGTCATAGATGATGACTGAATCTGAGTCCCAAGTAAGGGTGTATGGCAGCATGAGCCCAAGATCAGTGGTATACATGGCTTATTCATTCTGCCAGAAGTTACTAGGTGGTCACAACATACTTGCAATTGTTGAAGTTGTTGTCTTTTTCATCCATTTGAGTCTCCAATAACAAGAGAGGTGGGCAGGCACTTATGTTGGCAGGAAGAAGGTAGTGATGGGGATGACGGAGGAGAATCAGTGAGGCTGGTGGCCCACTACAAGCATTTACATCCCTCCTCACCCAGACCATACTGCAGTAGTGTATTGGTACAAATTGGCAAGAGGAAGGTGAAGAGACTTACAAATGTGTACCAATATCCAAGGTCAGCATCTTGTTGCATCCAGCAATGCCAAATCATGTGCTGGGAGCAGCCCAAGCATCTGCAATCAAATAGAGGCTTATCTTGATAAAACCAAGCCAAAGATATTGAATCAGTTTTGCAAGGCAGTGGCAAAGGCAGCAGTAAAGGTAGAAGGTTGGATATTGCAAGAAAGATAATTGATACAGTCAGGAAAGGGGGCAGTGATAGGGCTTACTTTGGACTAGGAGAAGAATCAACAAGGGAAGGGATCAACAACCACATGATTAGATAATTCTCTTCCTTGTTACAGGTCACTGGAACTTGTCACTGGCCATGCATCATGACATCATTAGGTGGGTCATCATCTTTGTCATGGCTTCACAGCCCTGTGGTGCATCCTGCTTCAGTGGAGGCTGACAAACAATGACTTGGATGCAATATCTGAGTCCTTCAGGTTTAAATATGCCAGCTAGTGAGTGAGCAGGTAATGGCCTGCCTCTGCTGCATTGACTGTGCCATGTCAGTGCACAGTCATTGAGAAATCAGTGGATGATGACAAAGAGTTGCAGACTCATAGTGAGTAGGTCTTGTCCCCATCCAAGTTATATTTATACTCACCATCCTCATAGCTAGTGCAGGACAATGGTAACAATGCAAAGTCTCAACACTTCCTGAATCATTCACCAGTATTCCTGTGTAGCTTGTTTTTCAGAACATGCTCACAAAGATAAGGGTGAGCCCTTGTTGTCTCACTCCAACAACACTATGGTGGGAAGACAAACAATGTGGTGATAACACCTGGCCAGGGCCCTAGAGGTCAATCATGACACAGTGATGACTCAAACACCACAACAGAAGGGATGGAAGGACATGGAGAAGGGGGATAACACAACATAACCCACTTCTATTGTGTAGCACACTACTACTACAGATATATAATGAAGAAATGATACCTAGTAATACAACAATAATGGATATATGACAATGCAGGAGTCTGCCAGCATGCATGACTGTGCCACAATACAGGAGTCTGCCAGTGTGCATGATGGTGCCACAACAGAGGAGTCCACCAGCATGCATGACCATGCCATGATACAGGAATCTCCCAGTGTGCACAACTGTGCCACAATGCAGGAGTCTGCTGGCATGTGCTGTCAAAATGCAGAGTACAGCAATGCAAGAGTGCACAGTGGACCTGATAGAGCATCGTGACACAATGAAATAATCATTGATTTGGACATGAGGAACAAAGTGAGTACTAGTGACATGGGCACAAAGCTTGCTACTTATCTAGTTTATGATTCACTGCTTGTTGCAGCTTCCATTTGGCAGCCCTTAGATTGGCATCCTTGGCATCATGTATAGCTGCAAAGTTGTTGTACTGATCCTCTGTGATATACCCTGCCTTCACCACCTTATCCCTGGCATCCTGTGGTGCATTCAGCCACCTTGCCTTGTGGTTGTAGTAAGTGAACAATTTCCATGGTAGCTGGAAGAAGCACATGAACTGCACAGCCACTGGTAGTGTCATTGCCTTGAAGTTGAATGCAGTGTGGATATCGACTACATAAAAGCCAAAGGGGAATTTTGCAGTCATTATGTCAACACCAGAAACAAGACATGTGGTAGTAGTCAGTACTAGTCACTGGTATGGAATCAAGGATGGCACCATCATCACCAGAAGGAATATTTGATTGACAACAGGGTCTTGGACACTTTGTGTGTGCAGCACTGGAAGCACATCACTACTGTCCTTTTTGAACTTGGAGGTTAGCTTAATGACTGCACCAAGGGAATTTGATGTGCATGACTGCAACACCACTGCAGCATGCTTGACATAGCTTCTCTCTTGAAAGAGAGATATGCATGGATTGATATCTGTGCATGTCAAACTTAGTTTGCTTTCAAAGAACCTGAAGTGAGGGGAGGAAAGAATGTAAACAAGTATATATGTAGTTACATGAATGGATTGTGCTAGGAGTATGACGGGATGGGCAAAATCACAGGTTTTCAGCCCGGAACTGTGCCTAATCTGTCAGGTAAAGCAAGCTGTATCCCATGGATTAGGAGTGAGTGACATGGGAAGCGAAGCTGATGCCCTGATAGTAGGAGCTAGGACTCACACTGATGTGGGATACTATCTTACTGGTGGGAGCATGTATTTTCGCAAATTTTGAGGAGGTCCTGGTCCTGTTGAAGGAATGGGGCAAGAACGATGGCGTGGTCATGTAGGTATAGTTGGAATAATTTGCTTGACTATCTCCCGAGTGTTTTGATGATGTCGAAGGGGACACCTTTGAGGAGATAGTGTAGCATTCCTCTGATGCATAGGCTATGACCTTTTAGGTCCGCCATGCCAGGGTTGGCTTTGGTGATGGCATCAATTCGTTTGGTGACTTCCTTTTTTGATAATGGATAGAAGCCAGAGACTGGGTGTTTCCATGAGAAGAGGTGAGCAGATGGAAGGTCTGGGTTGATATGAAAGTGCCAGTCCAATGCTGTTTTGGGGTCGAGGCAAGAGTCTGGGAGGTGTGGAGCACAGTAAACTTCTTTGCCATTTGGGGAGTTTTTGGTGATGGGAAGTGAGAATTGAAGGACAGGTAGGTTCTCATGATTCTGTGTGAGTAAAACACCTGAGCATGTGATGTGTTTAGCAGGGTCAAATTTTGAGGTTGCCTTGACCATGAATTCACCTAGCTGGGCTATGCAAAAGAACGAGCAGACAAGGCAGGCAAAAATTGCCACATCTAGTGGGTTATCTAGGTTCATGGCTAGACAGAACCTTTCCAAGATATCTGTATTGAATGGAACACATTTGTTCTGTTTAGAAGAAGGGGGGGTGAGTCTTGCTGCACCTTCTAGGAGTGCTTTGTATTCAGGCTCTTTGACCGCCCATTTGAGACTGTGGAGTTTGTGCCATGCTTTAATGCCTGCGGCGTAGTTACTGGTGGTGGAGCCGGAGTAGGCACCTGCACAGCTGGATATGAAGGCTGCCAGTGTGTTGGTGGAGACTGGTGCTCTGAAAGTGTCTGGGATTTCATTGATGTCACAATATACATGAAAAATAAGTAGGCCAGTGCTGTATATTTCTTTGGTGGAGTCCTGCCAGGAGGCGCCTATGGTTTCCAGGATGTGATCAAGCTGTTCATCTGAGAGCTTTTTTCCAGGTGCTGGTCGGGAGGCTCTTGAAGGGATGTTAGACAGGAGCCATAAGAGGAGGTATTGGCGGGCAAGGCAATGTGGATGTAGGGAAGACAGGAGAGGGGTGAGGTCAGCTTTGTATGGTTTTGGTTTAGAGTTTCGAGTGGTAGTGGAGGAGGGTGAATAAATCAGGCGATTGAATCTGGATTTGGAGAGACCCTTAGAAGTGTGGGGTAGTGGCATGTTGGAGGAGGAGGTCAAGTTCTCTCTGGTCTGTGGAGATGAACTCAGAAAGCTCTTGCTTCCACTTAATGTGGTTAATGCATTTGGCAGTAGGAGCAGAGTAGAGTCTGGTCCTGAGAGCAAGCACTTCAGTAGGGGTGATGTGGTCTGAGAAATCAATGATGGATTGGGCAAGGTGTGGTGGGATGGGGAGATGAGGGAGGAGAAGGTTGAGGGGGCCATAGATGCCTCAGGATGGGTCATCAGCTGGGTTGCAGGTGCTGGATGTGAAGATAGGAAGAACACTTTGAATGTGGGATGCATCAGACCTGATGAAGGTATGGATGCATTTAAAAACATCATTGATGCTTCTGTTGTGGTGTCTCCCAATGCACCAGCTTTTGATGATGCTGGTGTTGTCTCCATAGGCGATGATGTGTCTGAGTTGCTCCAGGAGGCTAGATAGAGTGGTGAGAAGGAACTCGAAGCCGATGGCTTCTGCCCAAGTGATGTCTCAACTGAGACCAGAGTGAGTTTGCCATCCTGGAATGAGTCTCCAGGCATGCCATCAGTCGCCGATGACGATAGCGATGCCAATGCCAGAGCTAGCATCCAAAAATGCTTGTGGGTTGAAGAGGGAGGAATAGGGGAGTGTAATAGGGCAGCAAGCTTTGTTTGTCAAGAGGATCTGTTTCCACCATTTTAAATCGTCTGCTATGGCTTTGTCTGGGTGGTGTGGCAGGAACAATTTGTGTGTACATATCAATAACATGCACTCAAGGCCTGTCAGATATACTCTCCCTTCAGGAATTAAAGAGGAGGTGTGTAGAAGCTTGCTGTAGAGCTTACTGACGTCCCCAAGGCAGTGCTTCTGGTGACATTCCCATTTGTCGATTGTGCATAAGTATTTATCACACTTCTTGGGGGTTAGTTCAATGCATCTCTCATCTAGATGCCACCTAAAACCTATGTAGGTCATTGATGGGCCAAAGGGCTGGTCTTTTGAAATTTCCCAGGAAATGCCTAGTTCCGCAGAGATCACATCTATGTCAGCCAAATTGTATGTAAAGAGGGTGTTGTGGTGTGATCTGGAAGAAGCATGCAATAGGCATGTGATAGGGTGGGCATAGTTTTCATTGAAATCCTGTGTGGACCCATCCTCATTGGTGGTGCCAGTGAACCATATGCGGCTGCCTGCCTGCAGCATGCCCTGTTGTGTGATTTATTTATGGCATGTTGCTCACATTCAGTTATATTCAGAGAAGTGAGTGGTATGGATTCAGAAAAATATGTGGTCATTGACCCACTTATCTAGCAGTCCGATGCCATGGTGACAGAAGATTTTGGCTGCAGCATCTGTGAGGTGACCATAGCTGCCTGCCGAGGGAGTGGCACTGAATGCTGTACAAGTGTCAATACATCCATGAGTAAGTGACGTACATACAATGGCTGCTGGCCATTGCAAGGAATGTAGTGGGATAGTTCTGTAAGCTTCTGCCACATCTTGAGTGGCTACTTCAGAATCTGGGGGGAGTTTGGAAGCAAGGTGGAAAACAATCGAGAATTTCCCCCATGTAGCCAGGAAATTAGAGGTGGTCACATATGAATTGATTGAGGGTTGAGGGTTGGATGGGGTAGAGGAGAGTGGGAAGGAGAAAATCTATACTAGTCTGAATTTTCCCATGCATCCCAGTTTGGGGATGATCGATAGTGGGGATGATTGGTAAGGGCCAATGGTGGATATGATGGTAACAAGGAGAAATGGTCTGATGTATCTACCTTTAGTAACTTCTTTCTGAATGATCTCATGTAGTTCTGCATGATATATGTTTGATGAAGGAGAATTTAGGGGGTATTGAACAAAAGTGATATTAGGAAATTCTACTTTAAAGCCATAATGGAGACCATTAGGTATACTACTGAAATGCTCGAGGAGATTGGCTCAATGGAGGGCTGTTTTCCATGCATCAGGTTTATAGGGAGTTTGAGGATGCTGTCTTCTATGCTCGAGGGCATGTGTGAGCTCCATGGAGAGCAGATCCACAGCCAGAGCATATGTGGGCTGGTGTGTGCTTGTCTGAACACCTCTTGGGGCATTGCCAGGTGGTGCAGATTTGCAGTCCATTGAGCTTACCATAGAGCTTGTGCTTGACACATTTGGCATAGGTATCATGCTTAGTGTTTTAAAGTCCGGTCCGGTCCGGTTTTTTGCCCAAATTTGGAAAGACCGGACCATAACCGGTCCTGGGAATTTCCTGATATGGAAAAAACCGGACCAAAACTGATAAAACCGATAAAATCGGTCTTTATTGGTCTTTTGGTCGGTTATAACCGGTTTGTAACCGATTGGACCGTGCCTGAAAGATACTACAGATTCTCAGCTTTCGCTCCATATTTTTGTTATGTAAATCGGTTCACACGCGATCGAGATATGATCAAAATAAGATTAGATGATCAACTGGATAAAAGTAGATAGAAATATCGATCTCGGAATAATCAGGACGTGGGAATCACGCTTAGTGGTGGCTGTACCGGATGTAGTACACAGTAATAGCTTTCATCCGAGTCACGGATCTCATTAATCGGCCCATACGCGGCTGAGATATGACCGATCTCGAGTTTTCCCTCCTTCCAACTTAGATTCATTTGTATAAATTCGAATAAATTAGCTAAAATCTTGTAAATATTTGGGGGAATGGGGGGAATATAGGGCATTCAGGGGCATACATAGTGGATACTCAAAAGACCGGTTGTAACCGGTTTAAACCGGTTTTTCTGAAATCTCGAAACCAAAAAGACCAAACTGAGACTGGAAAAAAGCGGTCTAGGACCGGACCTTCGGTCTCAGTCTTGGGCGGTTCGGTTTTGGTCCGGTCCCGGTTTTTGGGCGGTCTTAAGACTGGACCTGAAAACACTAATCATGCTTGTTGTCCCATGTCTTCTCTGCAGGGCAGTAGACAACTGGCATGGAGTGGGCCTCGCAACCAAGGCAGACAGAACACATGGGAAGGGATTGGTTGGCTCTGCTGGGTGAGTCAGCAGCATGAAAGGACTTCGAACATTTGTGAGAATGGTCTATGGGGTGTGGTAATGAGGGACCCAGGCATTTGAACACATCACTGGGCTGCCGTTTGTGTGGAGTGGCAGACAAGGTACTAGAAGATTGTGGGTAGATAGAACGTGCACTGTCATGGGTGGGTGGAGCATGGAGAAGCACAAGCACTGAACAAAGTTGTTGGTTCGTCTGTGGGGCATGCAATCAACAGGGAGAATTTTGTGTCATGCGGTGTTGAGCCCATGTGGTAGTGTAGAGTAGTGGCATGAAGCCTGGAATAGTATGCCATGAAACAGAAACTGGGACCGATGAAGGTGCAATCAGAGATGGCCAGTCTGAGGCAGTTGGTTGGCGTGAAGCTGAGTGAAAGGTATAGCAGGAGAAAAGAAAAGTGGGGATTGGGTGGAAAGATGAGATGGAAATGATAAAGGAATGACACAGGATGGTACTCACCTGGAAAGCTTCTTCCCTTAAAGCCTTGTTGGATTTGTGGAGGAGGTCATCCTGAATTT
>JBBPMT010000343.1:0-10374 GCA_038090455.1 Garcileccinum viscosum
TTTTCTGTGGTCTTGGAGGTGCGGAGGGGTTTGCCGGACACGGTAACGGCGGCGGACTTGGGCTTGGGCTTGGAGGTCGTTGGCGAGAGGGTGTGAGATGCAATGCGAGCCTGTGGCGGGCGTCGGTATGGCGGGCGGGCGGAAGGGAGCGTCGGGTGGGGCGGAGTGCGCAGCGATTGCGCTTGCGGTGGTCGTGACATTGTGTGTTCTAACTGGGACCAATGAGCAACTTGGCTGAAACGTGAGACGCGTGACAAGTCATGGACCATGACATCTATCGGGACTGACCCCTATTATTTACTTCAAGTCATGTCGCTATCACCATCAGCAGGCTCCGCTGTTCGACACCCGTCACCATGGCATTCACGCATTCTCAACCGTACATTTATTGTACATTGTTTTCTGCCCTTGATTCTGGTCCATCTGATTGAGGTCTGCGCCTTTGCTACTATCCTCAAATCAAAGGATGCCATCCCTCTCCTCGTCATATATCTTGGGGTTCTAGTGGTCCTCTCTCTTTTGTTTCTCCTCCTCGACATGTTTGGCCGACCACCAACATATCGCATATTGTACCACGCTGTGCATTTCATAGGGATTGCATGTGGTTACATGGGTCTCTTCCGAACCACGTTTGGTAGTGACTCTGATAGGTTCGGTGAGTTTATTCTTAAAATTTATTTTGAGCAAGTTTTTGAGCGATCTGCTGGCCCCAGTCTCAATGATTGAGCATGTTCCCTGGCCAATGAGTATGCTGCTTGGGGCATGCTTCTTGGCTTTGGCGTACACGATGAACGACGTATTTAATAGAGCAACAGGTTCCTCTGGAGGGATTCCTGGGCCACTACGCACTCTTTTTCGAACGCATGTCCCGGACGCTGAAGAATCACATGAGATGGCCAACCGTGACACAGGTATTAATTCAATTATACAGTCGTTATCTGTAAGCAAATATTTCAGACTTTGAGTTCCTTCACATCTTATCTATCATTTTCAAGACATTCTCACACCAAGCGCAGTCAGCGGGCCTGAACGAAGAGACCCGGGCACTTCTGTGCCCGTCCCCGGTTGAGGAAAAGAATGAGGATTCGGAGAACTCATTGGGTGGCGATCTTGTCTAACGCTTGTAATTATATTCTATATCATTGTGAACAATGGACGCATAGCGATATGTAAAACCAATTCTTTCATCCAGGCGACTCGGACTTCGTTAGTGATGCAGACTCTAGTACCATGTTCGTGCTAGTCTTCGTACTTGTTGCTTCGGCTCCAGCCCCAGCCCTCAGCATGTAATCTGAGGGACCACACAGACACTGTGAGCTATGGCCCCAGATCATGGCAATACCTTAGTCTATTGCCTGTTTGTATTATGCAGTTCTCAATGTGCTGCCAATCGACCAGGTTTCGCATCTGTCTAGGTTATACAAGATCACAGTGACTATGGACCCAGAACATGTGATGGAATTTGCTGGCAGTTTCAAGCCATGATTTTGATCTTGATCATTTCACTTGATTGTATCATGCTCTCTAGGTGAACAATGATTGAAATGTATGTACATACCAGGTTTGTGTCCTAGATAACAACTTGAATGAGGAGTGGTATATAATATTGAAAGAATTTGACGTACAGTGGGTTCTCATGGATTGTGGAAGTATCGACAAGCTATATCACAAAATCATAGAGAAGGCAGTGACAGACATCCAAGTTGACCTGGGTGGAAGGCCCCTGAACTCCCAAACTATATATTCCGCAAGAAAGACGAATGATCAGAAAAAAGATGGCGTTGAATACAAATTGAATACTTCAAATTTTCACAAAACGTGCACATGAGCATTTACATACAATCAGCCCGGATGATGACACCCTGGAAACGGAAGTTTAAGTAGTTCTTGTCTGCGATCACAATATTTCGACAACTTCCACCCGGATGTCCTTGGCACAATTGATCTGGCGTTCAAGCCCTGGAAGGACAATCTCGTGCTCAGTAGCCACCCGCTTGTACCCTCCATACGACTGTTGCTGCAACAAGAGTCCACAGAATGGATGTTGCAGGCGGGCGACCAGTTGGAATGCTAGAGTGGAAAGGTCGATTGTAGCGACAGGCCCCATATACAGCGATGTGGCCAGATCGGGTGCAGTCTCAGAAGCTGCAACCTGAGACAAAGACTCCTCTTCTGTATTCGAATCGGACCATGACAAAGAATCGCCCTCGCTAGCCGATGAGTTTCCACTGGATTCCTCCTCGACTGGACCACGCAGATTGCGAATCCACGGATGGGCAAAAGCGAGCCTACGTGGCTCCGACACTGAGAGCCTGCAGGCCGTCCGAAATTCAACTTGTCCGATCCCTGATACCCGAGCACGGTAGCACTTCTCTTCACCAATCTCAGCATCTTTCTCGATCAGCTTTTTGACCGAGAACAGGATGCAAGGCAGGTAGAGCCTCCGAAAGGCAAACCGCGTTGATGGCGCACTAGTGACACTGGCATAAACGAACATTGCATCTGTGGGAGACATCGATCTTTTTAATTCAGCAATGCGCGCATCCATTTCCGCATCATCAATGACAGGTAAGGGATGTGAGGTTTGGTTGTGTATGGCAAGTGTATCTGGAAGGCAGCTGTTGTACGAAGAAGACTGACCCGTCCAAGCAAGCACCGCAGTTTCGCTAGAACGAGCCACCATGTCCTCCAAGAGGTGGGCTAGTGCAGCGTCTCTCCCGCCACCACAGTGACACTTGCACTGTGCATTTGAGTTGATGAGGGGAATTTCTGTAAGGGAAACCATGTGGTTCAGGACACCAGTTGCTTCGTCGCAGCGCCCCAAAGCGAACAATGCTGCATGCCTTCTTTCGTACCCCCAGGGATTCTGTGAGTCTGACATGATTACCTAAATTCATAAAATTAACTATTTTTGCATACCGAATAACAAAGAAAAAATCGTACCTCGTTTGCATCTTTCAGTGATTCCTCCCATAAGCTTTGCAGTGCCAGAGCCCTGCTTCGTTTCACTAGGAGATCGGCAGGGTTTGAAGGATTTGAAGACAACGCAACAGTGTAGTTTGAAATCGCCTCTTCTGCGTTCCCACGCTCCATTGCTGCGTCGCCGATACCCTCCAAGGTCTTCATACATTGCTGAAGATTCTGCACGATCGCTACAGCAAGGCTATCAAACTTCCATCCAAATATCTTCCAAACTGTGTTGGCCAAGATGTTCATGAACAAAGAATGAACAAATTACCAGCGAAATTACATCTAACTCAGGACATCTTTCAGGGACGACTGGGTCTCCTGTGTGCCCGAATAATTCTACAGCCCGTTCATGGTCGCCTTCTTTCAGCGACATTGCAGCGAGTAGGAGGTACATTTGAGCCTAAGCATAGCCATACTATCATCCCGCATTGGCATTGGCAATCCTGGCAGTTACTTACCCGGATGGTGACGTACATCGTTTTGTCATCGACCACACTGATCAAGTCATCAACACGCCGAATAGCCTCATAGTGTCTTCCACATTCGAACAGGACAATGGCCTGAGTGTGATTAGTACAAGCATTGCTAAATACGATGATCCCATACCTTGATCAACAATACGAGATTAACCTCGATTGAGATGCCATGATTAGTGAACACGAGGTCAAATGCGCCCATGGCAGCTTCATACTCGCTACTACCAGCGCGACCTATTGTAATTGCTATCTGACCGATAGCGGATCGTTGGACTTCAACAGACTAGTATGTAACGTTCAATACGAGGCTGGTCTAGAGGACGAAAGGCTACCTTTATTGCATCGTCGATGGCCAGAGTATACTGTTTCAAACGGGATCGTACGAGAGAGCGCTGCGCGAGGACTTGTGCATGATGAGATGGACTTGTGGGATTTAACACTTCTGTTGTTAGAACTTGTTCCACTCGAGACAAGTCATCTTGGGTCCATGCTTCATATGTCGTGTTGCTGGCTTGTATGAGTGGCAAATGTAACTCTTAGAAAGGTCAGAAAAGGCAGTGAATCGATGACCGAAGATACTCACAACACAATATAGAGAAACCACGGAAAGAAATTGCGGCCTTTAGATTGCCTAATGTTCTGCAGTGGAAATGCTTACATGTTGTGTAAAGTAGACATCCGGAAGGATGTGACGGAGACTCCGCACAGTAACTCTTCCGCTTTTTTCGCCAGTCACAACATAGTCATCGTCGCGAGAGAGCGCCATGAAGCAAACTTCGCTTGCATGCTCAATTGCACGGCCAATTTTCTGGCAGGTTGAAACGTCCCAGAATGACAGCGAATTGCTTCCAGTAACAGCAATAAACTTTTGGTTGGATGATGGTGCAATACAAGGGAACTCGAATGAATTGCCTGGAACAGCCCATGTAGCGACCAAGGACCCTGAGGTTGTATTGAAACACCTGGCTCCATTAGACGACATAGAGATGGCAAAAATTCTATGACCATCTGGAGACCAGGCAAGTGGTGAAGCTATCAAATCGTCGAATGAGCATAGGATGTGGAGTAACTGTTGACCATTGCTGCTGTTAAAGATCCGGATTGACCCTCCGACCGAAGCGATGGCAATTCTTGCACCGTCTGGAGAGAATCTAACTGCTGCCACAATGCCAGAAGCGAGCAACGGTCCCACAAGTTGTTTGCCTGTGGTAATGCTCCAGATAAACGCACATTTGTCTGACCCACCCGTGGCAAACGTCGTCGAGCTAGGGCAAATATCCACAGACTGCACTGCGTCGCTCTGTCCGTGGATATCCAGAACCTTTGTGTGAGTCTCCACATTCCATACCCCAGCATATGGCTTTAAGCCAAACCCGCATACCAGCCATTTCCCATCCATCGACAGCGCGGCTGCATATATCGGATTCCCTGTTTGAATTGCTGTGCCAACCTCGCGTCCGTCATCTGCTTGCCACCATCGAATTTTCCCGTCACTACCGCCGCTCACTACGTGCTTGCCATCGGCAGTGAAGAGAGTAGAGTATACTACACAACCACAATTCATTTCTGTTGGTTTCGAACAGTCTGGAGTCAATCAACAGTCATTATATTTATTCTTGTTCTTGATTGACGAAGACCCTACCTTTTCTAGTTGGGTACATATCTCTGGCTAGGGCACTGGACAGGGGAAGATGTGGTGGGAATACAGGGTCAAGGGGTCGCCGCACTGATAAGCACCCAACTTGTTGCGCCTTATAAAATCCACACAGCTTTATGACTAAGGCCGAAAGAGCTTGTGCGACTGCGGCAGTGACCAATGTGCTAGAAGAGTTGGAGCTACCTTCTTCCTAAGATCTGCCTCTGGGAGACTACTTAATGCCAATGGGTGCTATGTGATCACTGACAAAGATCGTATCATAACATTTCTCCTTGCGTTGTGGCCTTTCCTATCCAACTACCTGTGCAACACCCTCGGCTTTCGATGGTTCGACCCTCCGAGTCATCTCTCAGCGGAACTTGAAGCAAGTATATCTTATGACTACGATTAAGGTATCCTGATGCTCAGATCTCCTCCGTGAAAGTGGAAGCTTTCAATGCCATTGACTTGGCGGGTCCGCAGGTAAGCTCAAAGGCGTGCAATGGAAAAGACCCACCAGAAAAGCTATCTATTCCGATTATTGCCAGCACCCATCCAAATTTTCTGGGAAAGATGGTCACCTTCAAACTAAATACTCAGAAATGCGCCCGGCGAAATCTCTGATCCAGATCGAAACGCTCTCTCTGTTGTCTCGCTTTTATCAGGAAAACACCATGGTTGTAAAATGTGATGCTGGATGCGACGCGAGCGACCCCACGGACGCTGACCCGGACTCGAAGAACACGATAGGACTTGTTAGCGGTTTCAAGCCGTGATCCCTATTTGTGGGGTTTCACTTGATATGACTTTTTTCTGCCCGTCCATATCATGCATGCAGATGGATGGCAATATATCCTTACCTATATGTGTCCTAGATAATGACGGGGCCAGAAGGTATACAATATTTGAAGGTTTCGACGTGCACTGAGTTCTCATGCACAATATATATATATATATATATATTACCTTGTTTATCAAGGTCACTCCAGTTGGAATTAGTGGCTGTGCTGTCCTCGAAATTTCATCACTCGTGGGAAACAAAGATGGCTGTGATCTCTGGATATTGTATGATTCTGTATAATCTTTTTGTGTACAAGTTAGCTTTGCTTTTCAAATACATGTGTGTAGTACTACTGTACAGTACTCTCTCATACATTCTCCCACCATTTGGTAGTTACACTGTCCAATTGGTTGAGCTATTTGACCTCCTTGTGTAGATGTTTGCTTGGATGAGTAGTAAATAACTTCTTGTCAAATTCTCATAATAACCTTATACTGTCTCTTCCTTGACTCTGTGAGAGTGTGATGTATGCATTGAATGGCATTAGCATGCCTGATGGTGGTGAGTGTATGTCCACAATCACTTTCTCAATCATTTGGCCTTGTGAATGGTAGTCCATGAATGCATAAGTGGCCATGAGAGGGAGTTGCTGATGTGTGACCATTTTTTCCCTTCCTTGATGCATGATTCTAAATGTTCTCTGCATTGGAACAAGTGGTAACACCCCTTCTTCTAGACCCTCCAGTTTCTTTGCCTTGGTTTGATACAGCTTGATCAACATGTATACTGGAGGAAATTGCAACTCCACAATTCCCCTGGGTGATGTTGCTTTGTTGCTTTCATGTTTGTCCAACACAGTTCCCATGATCTCTCCTCTTGATCCATTGGCAATATTCAGGTCAGTTTGGACATTGAAAGTCACCATTACTTGCATTCCAATTGTAAGTTCCATGACATTGGGTAAGCATGCTCGTTCATCCTGCCTGCCATGTCCTTTAGAGTTCTTGCTCACAACTGCAAATTTCTCACTTAATGTGAGAAGTCGATCATCAATGCAATTGTTTGTTCTGCAAATGAACAGCATTGTTCCATTTTGGGATGCCAGTGTGTGTTACGACCCTCATTAAACTCCCTTTCTTTTTCTGCATCAATAGATATTTCCTCGGTCACGTGACTTGATATTCGTCACATGACACATCACGTGACATCACGTGACATAGCTTACATAGATAGGTATGTCATAGGTGAAGCGGAGCTATCGAGGGGTCAAAGAAATAGGGTTAGGAGTTGGGGATGCACAGCTATACGCGCCTATAGGATCCGCTTGTAGGATTACAACCTACGCAGTCGTCCTGTTGGGGGCTCGAAGATAAAAGATAAACTCTTGAGGTAGTCGCAGACGGCGGGAACTGATCGCTAGGGGAGCCCAAAGGGTTCTAGGACGAGAGCCAAATATAACAAGACTGGGGAGTCTTGCTATCGGTGATTACACTCTATATATACTATGCTACAGGATGCATGGACCATAACATGAGGGCCGGCACATACTATAAGAGGTTACATAGATAAAGCCATAAGGCAACAATGTAGTGTGGCAGCACGAGGCCAGGGACCATGAGAAGATGAAAGATGGCCACGTACCATAAGGTGTGGCAGATCTATAGATAGAAGAATGGAAGATCTAGATGCAATCGAGATCTATCAAGATACAAGATGCAGAGATCGATACAATGAGATCGTCAGCCGATGAAAGGTGAAGAGGCCAGGCATCTATAAAAAGGTAAACAATAGTAAATATTCGGATGACGATAGGTGTCACATGATGACCAGTGTCTAGCTGTCATGTGACCAGGGGAGAAGCGCTGGGGATAAGCGCGCGGCTATGTCTGGAAAGGGGGAATGCCAGATGCGGAACCCTAGACTAGGGGCAAAGTTAGGTTACGATGATGTTCGCAACACTATGCCCTCTCTATGGTCGAGATTCCGGATCGACACGAGAGAAAAACCAGGAGGAGGAGGAGTAACCTAAACTCGAAAGGTCAGCTCCGAAGGGACTATCGTATAAAGTCTCGGTGAAAGGCAATAAAAATCTATAGTACAAGTGTCAGTGGAAAGAGAACTCGCTATTGTAGATGAAACAATGTCAGTGATTCGATAATAAAAACAGTGATGAGGGTCAATGTGAAGGGGGGGAATAACCTATGACGCTTGGTGAAAGCAAGACTATTTTGTCGACCAAAGGTAATAACGCGGTTTGAGACGGCTATCATGTAAGATCTGGCAATGAAGGCCCTATAATCTATGCAATCGGGGGAAGTCAATAGGCTATATGATGAAAAAGAACTCGCTATAAGGTAAGCAATCGGAATAAAAAGTGAAAAGAGATACGATCCTGAAAAGTTTCGAGATTAGCACTTCTGGCTGGCTGTGCCATGCACTACGCCTCCATGGTAAGTGTTCGCTATTCGCTCACTAGCTGTTACCATTAGTAGGCTATCGCCATTGCCTCCAGATGCTATATTGTGACTCCTGTTAGTCATCACCTTGTGTATCTCTATACACCTACGCCCTCTCTAAAGAGCAGCGTCCCGATGCTCTCGAGGATTGAATCAAGAAACGGAAAAGAAAAGAAGAACAATCTTGAAAAAAATTTTGCTATTTTTGACGGTTTTCTATTTTTGTATTTGATTTTCTGAGGGGTATCACTCACGAAGAGGACACGTGCCCTATTTTCCAGGGAATCTATAAATAAAACCAATGTCCATAAGAATAACTCGTGAAGAGTCACGTGACCAGTCCTAGCTGAAGCATAGGGGTTTTCCAAAAATTGATACAACGCAGATCAATCCATATCGAGTTCAGCGACTCAGCCACTCCATTTTCGGTGATGCAATGGTTTCCGCAGGTGCAGCCCAACACAGGTGAAGTGTGCACGCCTTTGGCCCTCTTGCTAACCACGCGCACTGGATCTTATGCGGGCAGCGAATCAAGCTTCTCAATAGGAGATCTATAATGCGATGTATGCCATAAAGGACTCGGTTAGTCACGGACAATAAAATAAACAATACTTCTTGCTATATAAATAGTTGGAGTTGAGGAAGGGGGTTGAACAAATGGCGGCGCTATATTTGTAGTCCGCGGGCAGTAAGCTCTTCTTTCAGTTGGTCGAGCTTCTTGAAGCTTTCTCGATATGCTTCTGCTTCGTCGAAGCGACCCTGTCTGATCAGCTTCATCGCATACTTGCCTCCACGCTTGTGCGTGTCTATCATAGAGCGGACAATGCGCTCCTCCAGGTGTTCATATGGCCTTGATGGCCGTGGGGTCAAGGGACGGGGCGTCGAAGCCCAAGGGGTGGATGTGGCCGTTGCCACGCTTTCTGTCTCGCTATCCGAACCATCTTGGGAATCTTCCCATGCAGTGGCGGCCAGTACCACGGCAGGGTCTTGCACTTCTTGCGCCTTCTTCGATTCTATTTTGCGAAGCTTGATAGCCTCGCGCCTTCTCGCAAGTTGGGCCTTTCGGCCGGGGGATTTCTTTGAAGAGGTAGTTTTTGTGGTCGTTTTGGACCCTTCTATGACAGAGGCGACCTTTGCCTTGAGGTCAGCTATGCGCTTCTTCAGCGCTTCATTTTCCTTTTTGAGGCTCATTGCTGCCTCAAGGACAAGGTTGGATGGGGGGGCAGTCGATGTGCGCGCCAAGGCGTCGGATGGGGAAACGTGTTTGATGCCCTCTCTAGGAGCATCCTTAGCCACAGTGGGCTTCAATCGCGGGCCGGGTTCTACCAGACAGTTTTTGCCAATGTGGCCCTGGCCACGGCACCGATAACAGTTCAGTACACGAGGGCACTTCTTGACATAGTGGCCTAGTCAGCCGCAATTAAAACACGCGGGGCAGTCCTTGGTATTGTGCTCGTGGCTCGTGCAAGCTTTGCAGGGGTAGCGTCCTGCAGTTGACAACTTGTGCCCGGTGGCACTCACGGGGAGGCCGACACACAGGACTTCTCTGATGGCGGCAATAGCCAGGCGTTTAACCATGGCGGCAAATGAAGTAGGGATGGCCAGTTGAACGGCCCGAGGGATGTGGTGGGTCAACGCCTTAGTCGGCAGGCGGACGACAATAGGGGACGAGGGGGAAGACATGATGCTTGAAGTCTTATAAAAACATGGGAGTAGTTATAGAATGAGGAGTGGTTGGCGAGATGACCCAAGACGAGCTATGATCAGAATGTAAACAAGAGGTCATTCACGACACTCTCTATCACGAGGGGAAATGGACTATACTATACTTGTCAAGTACAGATGTCCCAAGTGACAGAGGGAGGTCAGAAGTAGTCTTGTTATAATGAAGCGGAGCTATCGAGGGGTCAAAGAAATAGGGTTAGGAGTTGGGGATGCGCAGCTATACGCGCCTATAGGATCCGCTTGTAGGATTACAACCTACGCAGTCGTCCTGTTGGGGGCTCGAAGATAAAAGATAAACTCTTGAGGTAGTCGCAGACGGCGGGAACTGAT
>JBBPMT010000345.1:0-11633 GCA_038090455.1 Garcileccinum viscosum
TAGTGTATCTCAATAGCCCCTGACCTGGGTCACATGACCTAGTGACATAATTTGTAGCCAGGGGTTTGTACATTATGTGTCTCCACCAAAGCTAAGTGAAATTCCCACGAGTGATTGCAGGGCGCTTTGCGCCCTGGTTTGGGGTTAGGGATTGGAACACTTTTTGGAGTCACTGTATATTCTGCATAACATCTATGTGCTGACATGTGGAGTATTGATATGTACTCATTTTTGAACCACAAATGGATTTGATATAGATTTATCCTCATAAATATCCTGTATTTTTCAATGTTTCTAAAATGCAGGATATCTAATATGGTCTGAGTTGTTAGCGATGTTGCAGGGAGCTATCGAGATAACCCTAAGGTAGGGGTTGTGGTCAAGTGACGACAACCGGGAACGTCCGCTAAGGAGGGTTTGCTATAGACCTCTGCACTTGACCAGACTATGAGCAAACTCGGAGTAAGAGATGATGGGAAATCCTGTTCTATGGAACTCAGACATGACTATGGGTCAAATGCTAAGAAGAACTAGACTGGGGGTCTAGAACTTCAAGGCCTGTCATTAAATACTACGAGTACAGGCGCACGGACCATGCCTTAAGGGCCGGTACCTGCTATCTATGGCTATAGTAGAAGTCCATGAGGTAGACACAATGCACAGTAATTAAAGACATATGTCAAGCAACGTGGTGTGGCAGAATGGAAGCTGCCAAGGACCATAAGAAGATGAAAGAAGGCCACATACCATGAGGAGTGGCAGATCTATAGATAAATGAAGGAAGATCTGTAACAAGATCCAAGATCTATCGAGATACAATGGAGATCCAGATTGGGAGATCACATCGGCAATGAAGCAAGGAATGCTGAGCATCTATAAAAAGGTAAACAAAAGTCAATAACTATAGATCACGTGATCATGAGCGTCTATGATGTGGTCAGTCACGTGACCCGATAAGATAAAGGGGAAGCGCTTGATGGGCGGCTATCAGGGATAGGAGAAAGGCTGAAAAGGGAACCCTAGACTAGGGGCAAGTTAGGTCGCAACCGATGTCTGCAACATGAGTCTATTGAAATTATAGTATGCCATGTAGTGACCATAATATTCCACATAACACAATATATCAGATATGCAGGATATAATGCTCTAAAACATGGCCTAATCATAGACTAACCATGAACTAATTACAAAATTAGGATAAAATATATATTTCTGCAGTGACAATAATTCTTACAGATACATAACTATGAGATCATGTTAATGGATCTTTACATGCTCTTCTGGATTCCATTCTGGCAAAATTCAAACTCATCTCATTGGACTCCACTAATATTAATTATGGCCTTCCAGTTCTTATCCACAGCCCCTTGTATTTATTGCCTCAACATTTTAATTGGATTTCTCTTGTCTTAACTAAGGCAAGTATAGTTTATTATAAGCTGGAACCAAATTTTCCTGAGCCACTGAGCTGAGCTGGCAGATTTGCATGGAATACTGGCATGGTTAAAGCAGAGCTTAAATTTATTATGCCTTTCATCTGGCCATATACTCAATACTCTGCATGCCTGTGCAAGCTGGTCTGGAAGCCTATGATCTCTAGTAGTGCCTCCAGTCAAACTCCCAACAATGGAAAAGAAAAGGCTGTTCCACAAAGCCATCTTAATGTATGAGGAAATAAAGGCCAAAGATGAGGCCAAGCCTGCTGTCAAGCAAATGCAGGATCAAGCACTGGTGCCTTGCAGGCAGAAAGTAAAGGAACCAGCCAATCTACTGGTATAGCCAATCCTGTCAAGTGGAAGCAATACCCCCATCTTACTGACAACTCATTGCCTGGCTCATTGAGCATCCAGCTGATCAGGCAATTCTTTTACATGATAAGATCACCAGCAAGAATCTTCCAGCAGGAGTCAGGGCTACTGGATGCACAAAGAAAGACATCTGTCTTTTTATTGCAAAGCATCTGTCCAAGCACAATACCATCTACAAAAACCAATATGCTACCAGCACCATTTTTTTTTCTACTATCCTCTCTTGTCTGACAATATATAGTTTTCAATGTTTTACTTTCTTGGAATATGAGTTGTTGATTGCATTTCCACATATTGAAGAAGAAATACTACAATCATAGTAAGGAATTTAAATAGATAAGGAGAGAGGGGTCCAGCCAGGTCATCCAGACTATGTGAACCTTCTGTGTAAGTATCAAATACATTCATGCCATGTATTTTCTAACAATTTAACAGAAAAAGTGACTGCAAAATTTCCTTGATATAAGGATTATGAAAACATGTGGTGTAGAATACTTAGTAGTGGTATTCATTCTGATTGTTATGTGACTATTTTCCCACTATTTTGGGGCTATTTTCACACCTAGAATTATGATTTTGAGCAGCATGAGCCATTCAGAATTTGAAAAGCCATGCCTCCTTTCCACTCTCTTCCTTAATGTTCTGCAAGGCTTCAAGTGATAACAGACAATTATCTGTACAGTAGAATAGCTTCAAAAACAAGATGTCAAAACATTGTCCATTTGCCATGCAAGACAATGCACCAGCACTTCAAAATAAATGAAAAGGATGGGGTGTAAAGGCTGCTGCACCTGCCTCCACTACTCCTGCATGTATCACCACTTCTACTGCTGCTTGCACCACTGCTCTTACCACTCCATCCACCACTCCTGCTAATGCTCCTGCTGCCACTCCTGCTTTTCTGAAGATTACATGGGAAGGTAGACATACCAATCTCCTTGTGGAGTGGATCACAACATATCATGCTGATCAATACATTCTTTTCCATGATCATGCATTATCTACCCCACTTTTCAGGGTTAATCCTGAGGACAAGCCATCTGAAAGAAACAAGAAAAAAGTTGCCATTGTGATCACAAAGCACATACTAGAAAATGACCCTGAATATCATTCCATGTACACTGAAGATCTTGGGAAGTGTAGGTTGTCAGTAACAAATCATTTGCAAATGTGGATAATTGTTGAGATAAACTGCACTCTTTGAAACTCATTTGATTCATTGCAAGGTGAAGAAAGATCCATGTGAGATCTGAGATCTATCAAGATACCATGGATATCAGATTGGGAGATTCATCAGTGATAAAAAGAAAAGTCAAGAAGTGATACATAGATATAAGTGTCTATAAAAGTGTCAATAATGGTAAACAGAGAATAAATGATAGATTACATGAGCACTGGGCATATATGGTGTGGCCAGTCACATGACCTGATAAGATAACACAGGAGCACTTAATGGGTAGCTATCAAGGAAAGGGGGAAAGATAAAAAGGGAACCCTAGACTAGGGGCAAAGTTAGGTCATGATGATGTTCACAACAATAGGGATATGCTAGAGGATATGGATGATGAGGATGAGAACGAGTGTGGCATTGAGGTTCTACCTTTCTTTCAGATATGGTTATTTTATTTATTTATTTCAAAAACTGATATATGTGATCCAGTCACCTCCTGCTCAAGTGCAATGCCCTTTTCATGGGTCCCCAATGTTTTTGAAATCAAAGGGCAAGATGGCTGTGTATGATGGACATGATGCCTTTGTGAGGTACAGTCCATATAGCTGCCCATCCAGCTCTATAGGTTTGTTAGTAAGCACAATGGTCAGTGCTACTGGTCAACCTGCCACCAGCTCCACCAAAAGGCAGTCCAGCCAGAATCCATCAAACCCATTCACACTAAAACTAGCAGAATTGGAGGGGGCCATTGGTAGCAATGTTATGATGGACAATAGTCTATCCATTAGTGCCAGTGTGCTGCCATCTAGTAGGGTCCTTCATTACATAATAGCTCAGAAGCAAGAGCTAGATGAAGCCAGTACTAAACTCAAGCATGAAGAAAACATCAAGGCCCTTGAAATCCAGCTGAGCAAGGAGAAGACAAACCAGATTGCACAAGAAATTGAGCTGTTGCATATGCAGATAGCATATCAACAGCAGATGGCAATGATGATAGCATCTGGTTACACTTCTGGTCTACTGGCTTCTGGAACATAGAGCATGAGCCCTGCTGCCCTGTTTGGCTTGCCATTTGGTGGTTTCAATTCCATCTTCCTGTTTGGTTTTGGCTTATTGCCTTGTGCTCCCTTCATGTTCAATGCTGCCCATCTCTTGCCTCTTGCTGCTAGTGGAGTAGGGGGTCACGGAGGAGTAGGAACAGGAGTCAAGAGCAGAGCAGTGGCACAAGCTTAGTCAGCAGCACAATAAGGGCAGGGAAATCTGTAGTAGAGTAGCACGTGAACAAACAGGAATGGCAGGAGATACATTGTCATTGCACATCACACTAGCCATCTCCATCATGGTGATGAGAGGGGATCCAACCACATGTACACAAGCATGGACCACACCTGCACCCCATGCATCATATTTGGGTAGCTTGGCTAAGCACCCATGGATCTATGAGCAGCTCCAGCTGGAACACACATGTTTGGCTGGACATAATGCAGAGCTAAGCACACCAAACCCACAAAACAGAACCCACACTAAAAACAAGCTGCCACCTAGAAAAAGAAACAAACTACTACACAATGGGAGAGGTCACTTCATAGGCAGGAACCAATCACAATCATGAACAGCAACAACTTTCTCCTCCCCACTAGATACTCCAGATCCCATCAGTACAAACCTACTGGACAAGGAAGAGACAGATGAAGGAATGCCATTCCCAAACATCATCTTGCCAGATCTCACATCCATCAAACCACTACCACCATCAGAACCCACATTCCCGAATGAAAGCAACAATCTAGGCTCAGACTACAGACTTGAAATGCTATTCACACTAGCACCCACCATGTTGCAACCATCACACAGAATGACCATGATGGAGCCAATCAAGTCATTCAAAGGAGACAATAAAGACAATGAAAATCCACAGGAATTCCTCAAAAGCTTCAATGGGATAATGAGAGCAGCGGGGATCAATAAGAATGGCAAAAAAATCGCAGTGCTGGCTAACTACCTAGTGGGTGCATCACAGGCAGAAGAATGGTACAATGCCATCAACCAATCAGCCATAACTATGTGGCAAGATCTAGTCAAAGAGTTCAACAAATGCTAGCCACCCATTATACATGCAGTCAAAACAGCAGCGGAGTACCAACAAGAACTTGTGACACTGAAACTGGAGGATGCAGAGATCACAACCATGAAGCAAGTCAGAGGCATAGACATATGGAGCCACATAGCCTGGGCAAACAAAATACTGCAGCTGGCAACACAGGCCAACATTGAGAAAGGAAACTTGATGATATGGATCATACAGGATGGACTACCAGACATCCTGAAGAACCAAATCAGGGCAGACTTTAAAGACTGGAGCATGTTCATAGAGGAGGTAAAAAAGGCAGACATCCAGAAGCTGAAGGATGGGAAGAAGAAACAGGAGAAAAGGGAACAAGAGATGTAGCTGCTAAAGAACAAACTTGCACAACACATCCAACAAGTAGAAAACCTCCAGTGCACAGCGACCAATGACCTAACATCACATTTCCAATGCCTCACAATCACACAAACATCAACCACAGCAACAATTTCGACTGCAAACTCATGATACATTGCCAGACCACACACCAACCCAAGGCAGGAACCAAGGGGACCACCACCGCTGCTCACAGAGGATCAGAAAAATGCCATACAGCACAATCTCAATGCCCTATCACACCACACAGACACAAATGCAGAAAAAATCACACACACAGTACAAATCCAAACCTGGAAAACAACACACAGTGCCAATACACATGTCAATGAAAACACACTCTTTCCACTTAGACCTGGAATGGCAGCAATCTGCTCAGGCGAATGCTTCTGCTGTGGAACATATGGACACAATGGGAGGAACTGCAAAAAAGGAATAGGAGATCCAGACTGATTGGATGTTAGAGAATCAGCATGAAGGGCACTCTGCCACAGAGCACTGGGTAGCATCAACCGGGACATGGCAGCAAGAATCAACTTCACAGGGGAGATACCAGAGGATGAGGGAAATGAGTAAGGGCCAGCATTCAGGAAGGAGAAACGATGGCCCACAACAATGGGACCATGGCACCATACCCCCTACCCCTTCCACAACTCACAGTGAAACCTGACCATAATGAGCCTAAGTGTATATACATGCAGACAGAACATGACACCATAAATCTGTACTCAGCAGGACCCAGCACCCCACTACAACAACTAAGCACCCCCAACATTGCATCCTAGATCCAAAGGGAGAATGCATGCGAGTCAGGGCCCTATTTAATGATGGTGCAATGATCAATGCCATGTGCATGTCCATCTATGATACCATCAAACACCACATGGGACACAGCACACCATCAACACAATGACTCCACATGGCGAACAGCACAACAGCACAATCACAAGCCTGATGGGAAGGCACAATAGACATTAAGGGGATTGCAGTCACAGGTGCATGCAAGATCTTCGACAACAAAAGAGGCTGGGCTTTTCTATTTGGAAAACTGCTTTTCAAAGCTTTCAAAGCAGTACACAACTACACTATAGATCAAATCCAGATATTGGATGCAAACCAAACCCAAATGCTATGCAATGAACTGGACCAGGAACAACACAGCACAATCATGGGACCAAAGAGCACCCTAGATATTAAGCAGCAGGGAAACACACAGGGGGGAGGATATCCCCCCATAAGGGGAGTACAACCCACATACAAATCCACCATGAACCCACCAATTGACCAAACATACCACATAGCATCAGACCATGAGAATCCAATAGAGATATTCACATGCAATACAAATCCATTCAACCCCAAATGCATCACATACATACTGTCACCCTAGATGACACACTAACCCCAAATGAAAAGAAACATGCATAGAACCTCATCACCCAATATGCAGACATCTTCACCTGTGCACTCTCAGAGGTACTACCAATACCAGGTGCAATACTTAACCTCAACATACTGCACAACACCCAACTGCCCACCAAAACCAACCAGTGCCCACTCAGCCCACTGCAGAAAGCATACATGCACAAATGGACAGACCAAATGATAGAAGCAGGCATGGTGGAATCAGTGAAACCAGAACTTGTCAAACATGTCACATCCACAGTCCTTATGCAGAAAGCACACAATGCTATAGGAGGCATGACACTATAGAATCTACAACGAGTACTCAATAGGGAATGTCACAAACACGGACTCACACCTCAGTTTGAAGTACCAGAAACAAGCTCAACCATAATGCCCAATGAACCAACCAAGCAAGTGGAACCAGCAAAATGGAGAGTCATGCAAAACTTCGGAGAGCTCAACAAAGTCACACAAATACCACTGGTACAACACAGTGATATACAGGCCAAGCAACAGTGACTGAGCAGACACAAGTTCATCTCAGTTTTTGACTTTGCAGCAGGCTTCTACACAATACAAATACCAGAAGAGTGGAGACCATACCTCACCTTCTATGTCGAGGGAAAGGGGTACTTCTGGTATAAATGAATGGCCATGGGACTAACCGGAGCACCCACAACATTCACAGCCATTCTAGCACAATGCCTCCATGACTTACAGCATTGAACTGTTTGTTGACGATGGAGGAGCAGGAACCAACACATTCGAGGAAATGATGGAGATTCTCACATGGGTATTTCAATGGTGCAGAGAACACTGACTATCCCTCTCCCCAACAAAGAGCTGCTTCTTCATGCTAATGACAGTTTTTGCAGGTGCCACAATAGGACCAGATGGGGTACAACCAGACCTAGCAAAACTAATAGCCATAGTGAACTGGAAACAGCCAATGGATGCACAAAACCTAATGTCATTTCTAGGCCTCACTGGACACTTCCAAGACCTCATCAAAGACTATGCAAGAAAAGAAGCACCCCTATGAGACCTCATACACAAAGTTGAAACACCACAACCACTCAACAAAACCTCATACCGACAAGCAGTGTCAAATTCAAGCTATCAGACCACTGGATGAACAACCACACAAAGACATTCATCAACCTCAAAATCGTGCTCACCAAACAACCAATACTACATGCACCAACATATGATGGCGAACCATTCATTGTTACCACTGATGGATGCCAGGAGGGCTTCAGAGCATGCCTTACACAATGGGTAAAAATTCAAACAACTACAAGGAGATGGATTGAGAAACTACTACCCATCAGATTCACATCCAAACACACATCCAGCATAGAGCATAACTATAAACCATTCATACTTGAATTTGCAGCGCTCAAATTTGAACTGGACAAATTCACAGATATAACATGGGGCTACCCAATTGAGATTGAAACAGACTGCAAGGTGCTCAGCAACGTCCTCAATAACACACAAATCTCACCCATACACACATGCTGGAGGGAAGGCATTCTAGCACATTATATAATTGAGGTCAGACATGTACCAGGGAAACTAAATGTGGTCACTGACAGCCTAAGCAGACAATGGGAAGGAGCACTGCCCACAATAGGGGACAGAAGCGAATGGACAGTCAGCCCAGAGCCAGAGTCAACAATGGGAGTCATCAACAATGTATTCACAATCAACAAACTACCAACAGAGCATGAACAGCTACATATCCAATTCCAAAATGAACTGCTATTCCTCGAAGTCATTGATGCAATCTTTAATCTAGATATACAATCACCAATATGGAATTGCCAATGAGCAAGACACTGGGCCAAGGAATACTTCATTGACAAGGGCAAACTATGGCATATCAAAGGAGGAAACAATACCTGTGCAAGGAGCAGAGTCGAATGCATCACACAAGCAGAAGCAAAACAATGAGCAATGAAACACCATGCAAATGGTGGCCACTGGGGAAGAGACTCTTTTAAGATCACACTCATGGACTGGTACTTCAGCCCCAAAATTGATGCCTCCATCAAAGCAGCCATCCTCAACTGCACAAGATACAAGAACTTCGGAAGTACACACCTCCATGCACTCCTAAACCCCATCACAAGACAACACCCATTTGAACTCCTCATGGGGGACTACCTATCCATGCCAATAGAAAAAGGCAGACATCACATACTAGGTGTATTCCTTGACACATTCTCACAACATGTCTGGGTCACTAAGTTTAAAACAGCAGGAACAGTGAAAACCACAATGGACAGCCTATACACAATATTCCACAACTTCGCACCAGCAGAAACATTCATGACAGATGGCAGTAAGCATTTCAACAACAATGCAGTCAAAGACTACTATGCAAAGTGGGACTGCAAATACCACATCATTGCATCATACTCACCATGGATCAATGGACTGGTCAAAGGCACCAACAAACTCCTACTACACATACTCAAATGCCTATGTGCACCAGAACTAGGGGAAGATGAATACAAAACCATCACATGGGACAAACTACCCTGCAACTGGACAGACCATCTAGACCAAGCTGTCCATGCCCTCAACAACCGCATACTACCAAACCTGAAGTTCACGCCAAAAGAACTACTACTCGGTATGGTAATCAACATGAGATGTACTGAAACACAACATAGTGCCACACAAACCACACCAATAGACACCACAATCCACATGGCATATGCAGCACAACAACACCTCAATGGATACAATGAAGCAGTTCACCATGCACTCAAAAGGAAGGCAGCCTTCGACAAATGGGTTCTATGCAACCAACCAGGTGAGGTTGCTTTCACACAAGGACAACTCATACAAATATACCGTAGTGACCTCGAACACACCTTCAAGACAGAGCGCAAAATACTACCAAAGTGGTCAGAACCACACTGCATCGCCAACTGAATACACAACTCATACACAGTCGAAACACCACAAGGCACACAACTACCAAGTACATTCCATGCATGCCAATTATGAGAATTCCACATGTGGAAAGGAATGAAACTCCATGCACAACAACTAGAATTCCTAGCAAAGCTACAAGAGGGAGATAAGAGGGGCCTGAAAGAAGAGGAAAGAGAGACTAGTGACAGAGAAGAGAAGGAAGAAGAGGAAAGAGAGACCAGCGACAGAGAAAAGGAGGAAGAAGAGGAAAGAGAGACTAGCAATGGAGAAGAGGAGGAAGAGAGGATCACAGAAGAAGGCAATGAGGATGCCACCACATTTTAAGGGAGCACATGGAGTAGGGGGTCACAGAGGAGCAGGAACAGGAGTCGAGAGCGGAGCAGCGGCACGAGCTTAGTCAACAGCCCAATAAGGGCAGGATAACCTGTAGTAGAGTAGTGCATGAACAAACGGGAATGGCAGGAGACACATCATCACTACACATCGCACCAGCCATCTCCACCAGTCTATTGTATGTCCCTGATCCCTCTTCTGTTACCAATCCCTTGTCATCTCCTCTATTTGATAACGATTCCTCTTCTACATCAGCTCTTCCTGGACCATTTGAAGGTACACCAGACTAGTTGTAATAGTATACCATTCATGTTTGTTATTATTTTGGTTAGCATTTCTTTTAAATCCATCCATCCTTGATTTCAATTGTAGTATCAGATCATGTATGTGTATTTCCTTGATTTCAATGCAATACATGTGTGTTCAAGTTTCACTTGTTGAAGTCCTCATGTTAGTTGATTATATATTCATTTCTTTCCAGTGCTATGAATAACTCTTGCATCAACCCCAAATGGAAATGCTGTCCCACTGTCCCAGTGGGTGCCATAACCATGATGGGATTGGCTTCATTGGTAGGTGCTTTGCTTTCTTCTTGACATGCCCAGAGTGCTGATAATTCTTTTCCTAGCTGCTCCTCAAAATGAACCACCATGTTGTGGAGAATCAAGCAAAATTGGATCCAACTAACTGCATAGGTCATATCATCTTTGGAATGCATATGGAAATGGAGTTCCCACAGTGACTGAAATTGCCCCTTCAATACTGCAAATACATGCTCCACACAAATGCAAACCTGGAAATGACTGCTTCAGATGGCTACTTAGGTGATTAAAGTATGTACCCTTGATAAATTCTTGTTAAATAGCTTTTGTGGTTGTGTCAATGGCACACTTTGAATTCCCTTGAAAGATACAACACATCATGCCTTTGTTGGATATGCACTGTCAGCCCAGATCCAAAGACCCTCCAGAATCAATTCTGGTTTCTCTGCCATGTGAGTACCTTGGAATGCATATGCATTGTGGATGCTACCAGGATGCTCCAACCCACAGTTAATCACAAGAAGGTTGTGTGGCATCACAACAAGCTTTGACATTATCTGATCACTTGCAATTTGATAGGTGTGTTGATCACTCAGGCTTACCTGACAGTTAAGTAAGTATCTCCCTTTTCTGTCAATAAATGTGTCACTGTATAGCAATAGTATTTCCAACAGATTGAAAGTTGACCCATCTGCTGCAAAAATTCCCCACCTCCATGCTGCACAAGACTTTGTTTCCACAAATGTTTGCACCAGCTCTGCATCAACCAAATCTGCCAAAAAGATGGAAATGAAGTCATTGTACTGTGTCAGAATCACAACCATTACATGGTTAGTGCAATTTACAACTGATCTGACACTACAGTCATTCACTGGCACTTGACCCACCAGGTTTTGGTGCACCTCTGTGTTTTTGACAACAACAATTTATTAAGATCAGATGATAAAAAATATTTCAATATA
>JBBPMT010000347.1:0-17650 GCA_038090455.1 Garcileccinum viscosum
ATGTCATTTTGAAATGGTTATATCTCACTGCCATGGGAACCAAATCACATGACCCAGAGCTCATATTCAAGGCAAGGGTTAGGGCTATTAATGACTCAGCAAGTGTTAGAGCTAATTCCCTCTGGTTTACTTGCAAATGTCAAATCCTTTCAAAATAGCTAAACATTGGGACACTTTTTTGAGCCACTGTATCCTGTGCCAACATCTTCACTGCAACTATCCTAACTAAACTTTCTATGAGACTTTGTAATTTTTCTTCAAACCTTCTTCAGGACTGAATACAATGGATCTGGACTTGACAATTACATAGGCTTGAAACATGCCTGAATTTTTACTTTCAATAAATCCTTTATTACTTCAAGTTCATGGAAGTTGAAAATACTTACAAGCACCACTTATTCTATGCCAACTAGAGTTTGTTATCCCCAATCTTCTGCATTATAAGCATATCCAGTATAATATGATACATTATGTAATGCATTTAATGGTATGCATTAGAATCTCGAGAAACGGAAGCAGAATGCAATACTGGTCATATCACTCGAGGCCATCCCCTGGCTCAGCTGCCACACCATCCTCATTCCAAATTTGAAGGAACTTTTTGGGAAAAAATGTCAACAATCAATCCGCGCACAAATGTTCCTCATTTACCGTCGCTTTCTGAGCTGCCAGATGCTCAGGCAAAACGAGGGATGCCGTGGCCCACGGGATACGATCCCAACATATCGGAAACTGATGTCTTTTGATAGCAGGCTTGTCTCCAATGGCACTTTTCTTTCCTGGAACAAATCTATTGCATTTGCTGCAGGACATGATGAGCCCAAGGCGGCTTAAGCTTATAGGTTGACTTACTCCTCGGAGAGACTATACAATCCTTTCAGGTGAGATTTCAATAGCATCACGATGCAGACTATGACCGAGGTTCTCATAATGTCTACGTCGAGGTTCGACTCCAGCGGGGCTTGCGGAGCGAAGTTCTAAAGTTTGATTAGCGTGGGTTAATAATACTGGTCGTTCGCCTGTCTCACCATCACCGGGGCACCATTTTGAGGTGCATGCTGTTCAGGATCATGGAGTTGGACAAGGAGATTCGAAGGAGAGACTATTTCTATAAGTTGCATTCCTGATGTGGATAAAATAGACGTGAGGTATTTGATGACAGTGAGTGCTTCCTCTTGAGTCTTATAATCCAGAGTAGCAAAATTTTCAGCCATGTAACGAGAGAATTCTACGTCGTCCTTGATAAACCTCAGTTTGTGGATGAGACTATGAAGATGGATTATTATTACCTGTGATGATTTCAATGCAGTCGGAATGTCAAATGCTTTCACAAGCGCTTTCAAGAAATCCTGTCGAGACGCTCTTTTCTCCCGAACAAGTGAATACCACCGTTGCAACAACGCAACAGGCTCAGGCTGCATGCGATAACCTTTCCAACCCCAATCAGCGTACAAGTTGTCTACAAAACTCAAAGCGCGCCGACCTTGAACATTATTTGGCGAGATCATTTTCTGATAGTCGAATGACTGTCTTGCACTGATGATGAAGCGAGCATTAAGGAGACTCATATGCTTGCTGTATAGGATTGCGTGCAATGCGTTTGCTCGGACGCTCGTCGCAGTGTTTGGGCTCGTCTCGAGCGCGACGATGATCGGGAAAGACTGGGGCATTTTTAATGCGTCAGCAACCCCTAAAATAATTCGTCCGTACCTGAAGTGGATGTGCAAGTCCCTGCTTAACGGTAAAGGTCAAAATATCAACAGCGACGGCTTGTATCTGCGGATTCTGTGAAAGCGCAGCTTCCAAGATAGGAGAAATATAGCGTTGAACGACAGCGGAGCTAACGCTGTCGAAAGAGGGAGTTAGTGGTAATCACCTGATATGAAAATGAAGATTATACCCGGAATCTGCAAACCCTTCCGTGTTTCCAACGAGCTCGGCCATGTCCACGATCCCATCGCCCTTGCCTTGCTCAGAGCCTATGATTGCACTCGTCGACAACAACAAAAGCACACGCAACAGACCGCTCACCCTTGCGCTGCTCCGCGTGTTTCGCTGCCTCAGAAATAAGAAAGTCTTGCATGATCCTTAACAGCCTTCCTCGACTTTCTTCGTCAGAGGAGGTAAAAATGGTATCCATGATTCCAGCAGATTGCTCCAGCGTCATCAAGGTAGGTTGCGTGCGGAACAAAAAGCCTTGCAAGAGGTACTGTAAGATAAATCGACGGAGAAAACACAGACACCCACCAAGACATTGCAGAATTCTACCTTTCAAACCGGAGTCGCTGTACTTTGAGTAGAGGGAAAGGAGACTATTGTAGATGTGTTCGACAATAGGTCCCTATCACGAATGGTTACAGCGAATAATGCCTCTTTTGAAATTGATTACCTGTGAAATGCTATTCAATTCGGTCACAAATTCTGTCAAGGATCAGGATGCATCCGAAGCTTCCATCGTTATATAACACTTACCAGGTTGCTCGACACGGAGATGATCAAAATCGCAGTGTTCCCCAAGTAGGGAGACTATGAATATCAAGATGGATAATGTACGGGTCTCAACGGCGCTCATCGTCTCACTACTGCGGGTGACAGCTTGCTGTAGGCGTGCTACAGGGCGAATGAGACCGAACAGGATACACTGGCACAAAAGACACACCGTTGCAAGACTTTAAAAGAGCGACGAGTCGATGAAAGTCATGCGTGAGGTGTTGTACAACCCCACACATGCAGGCGACACTCTCCTGCAAGCACTGGGTGATCTTTAGCTGTGCACGCTCAGATTTGTCAACTAAACCTACCACCACACCACCAACGTTCGAAGGCTTGACGATCATCGGCTGCAGAACCAACTGCAATTCCTGGCCAAATTTGATCGCGGTTTTCGGCATATGTGGAATAGATAACCGGAAAACCCGGAGCAAGTAGTCTGTCACGGTCAACTCTTCGGGCTACCGGCAAAGTTAGAATATAGGATGCACAACCACGAACATACACGAACAGATGCGGGATTCTTCAAGTAGGGAAGTAATGTAGAGGCATTGCTTCCAGATAGAACAGACGGGTATGCGGTAGCGAACAGATAGAGCGTTCTGATGCAGGATTGAACGGTCTAAAAACGAATAAGCCCAGAATCAAAACATGTTCTCTAACAAATGCAACACGCACAAAGCCAGGAAGATCGGAGGCATCGACGAGGCCATCGATCAAGGTTTCGCATATCTCAGAGTACTTCGCATGTATGAAGGGAGTATCCACACCGTTTTGACTCGACATGATCTTATGTAGCACATCCTCCAAGGGGGACTGTTTATCCTTGAAGTAAGCAGACACGCTCATGATAATAGACACCTTAGAGAGTAAATTCGTCTTATTCTGGGTGCCGCTCGATGAGGCTGGCTTTCCTTTAGAAAAGACGACTTGAGAGGATACGTTCGGAAACCACAACTCTTCGATAGTCTTGACGGCGAGGTCCTTGACAGTGTCATCCTCGTCCAACATTCTTAGCACAAGCTTTGTGCAAATGTCGACACGACGTCCCATGTCCTCAGTGGCGTTGTAATATTGTTTGAGCAGTTTGATCACCCGCTTACGCACTCCAAGGCCAGTGTCCTACACCGTCCATGGTTAGCTATCCACAAGGAGGATGAATGAATACCTACCGCAATACGATCGGCGATTCTGGTGTAATAATCGCCAGCCACCTCGGGGGATTCTATCATGTATCTACCGATCAACTCGACGGCAGCGTCTCGTACAGCGGGGGAGGAGTCCAAAAGATGTCCTTCAATAGCTCGGCGTACATTCACCTGCGTGTTATCAGAACTACCCAACTTGATACCCGTATGCGTGCCTACCATGGACAGTATACTGGAATCGCTGGTCACAATCTGTCCAAGGGCTCGCAGAGCCTTGGTTCGCATAAACACGGGAGGTGCGTCAAGAGCCATAAGCACCACATTAAGTATTGGTCCAAAAGAGCTCCTGAGATTTTGAACTGTGCCGATTTCCTCTGCAAAGAGATCAATGCGAGCGACCTCTTCTTCAGATCTAGTAAAGTATGAAAGTATGGAACAGGCAGTGTCGACAGACACTTACCCAACATCAAAAACATCAGTTGAACGGTTTGTCCATACTTCAGAGAGCGTATTCCGAAGTTTTACACATAGAGTGGACGTCGACCGCTTTACTGCAGGTGCACCATCATCCTCGGATAAATTGTCGCGTAACACTCGTAAAGCATTTGCGAGCTCGTGACCCCACATTGCGGAAGTAAGTTCGCGGGCGCTCTGTCATTCATGAAGCAATGTAATCTTGAATTTTCACTTCAATGGATGACCTACCTCGTAGGCTTGATCGTCAGAAGAACGTTTCAACAAGTGAAGAGAAATGGTTTCGTGCCGGCTAAGAAGTGTCTCGAAGTCTTGCATATTCTCCGTTGAGAGAATCTAGGGAGGGTGCTGAGCATGACACTGATTAGTTAAACGAAACATACCTCATCAAGCGGCACGAGGGGATGCTTTCCAAGTCGTTGTCGAAACTTTATCGCACTCGATCTCAGTCGAGCAGCGATAACACCTAGATGATCTAAAGCTATCGCCTTTGCTGCATTCGTATCTATCTGAACGCTTGTCTTCACGTCATCTAACGATGCTACCTAGCAAAACAGACCGGTTGAATGGTACGAATAGTCGCGGTCACAAAAAAGGACGTACATACCATAAATTTACAGAGGATGCTGAGTATCAGGCTTGCTGCCGGCCACTCTGGCCAGTACAGAACAACCAAGAGGTCAGAGATGAGGTTATCGAGGATGATTCGATACTCGGCCTCGTTCGAGTTCTTCGTGAGTTTCCCTTTGCCGGATCTACACAGTCAGGTGGAAATGCAAGCCGATAAGGAAATAAGAACTACCTTTGCGTCAGAAACAGAACGATGGTCTTCGCTGCATTCGTGGCCGAGTCCAAGCCCGAAGTATATAATTCCAGTTCCTGATGCTGTCAGCGTAAACGATAAATGAAGCGTTTCATCCTACATACCTCGGTATCTTGCTCATCAAAAACGACACCTTTAGCCTTCTCCATTGTGGCTTCCTGGTTCCGTAGCGCACGATTTTGACGAGTTTTGGAAATCCTGCGCGCTGCTATTCGCACGTCACGCGCAGAAGTCTGCACCAGCTGAAGAAGAAGAGCAGAGACTGTACGGATCGAACGGCCGTCGCGTAACCTGGGGACATGTTAGTAATCAATGAGTAGGGTTATTTAAATTAAATGGCCAAACCGAAACTGTCCAGCCTTCTTGTGGCTATTCGACAATTTGATCAGAGACGATAAAATTTCCTCAATGATCCACGATCGTTGTTCCTCATGGTTCGCAAAGACCTTGAAGGAGTCGGTTGAGCTGAAATCTGGATTACAAAATACTCACACTTCGAATGACTGAAAGAGCGTCAAGACGAAGACCTCTCATGGCACTGTTCCCCAGTGTTGCCAACACGACATTTTCCCGCTTACCCTTTGCGTCGTTTTCGATAGATTCCACAACGAAAAATGGACCTATGGCGATGTAAACCGCTTGGATGATGATCGCATCCGACATGCTGATTCCATCTGCGGAAAATAAGGAATTGATGCAAGGGAGGGCAGCAGCGAGTGCTTGAAAGAGCTCGGTCAACAGCCTGCGCAACTCTCCGCAACTAGAGTGCGTGTAATGAAGAAGGCAATCCAGTTGGGGTGGCGCTGGTCCACTAACTCCAGTACCCTCTACAAAAGGATACACAACCGCTGTGAGCTGGTTCTTCACAGTGCTAAGGCAGGTCGTGATCAACTCCTCGGAGTAAAGCTGCAATGCATAACTAATTAAACACATCAATTGTCGAACTATGCCACGAACCTGTTTCGTGAGACCCTCGCCACTCAATAGTGCCATACAACATTCCGCTGCCAGGATGCTATCACGAGAAACCTCTAATTGGAGGGTCAGCTCGTGCGCGTCGGAATCCGAGAGCTGTTGGGGATGTGAATCATGTAGCGGAGCGTTATCCTCCTGCACATCTGTGCCGTCTGCGGATGCTTTCCGACTCTTTTTAGACTTGCTAGGTGATATGGGTGCCGGTGGATGGTGAGTAGAAATACGCAACGGGTCCAGGTGTTCGCCTGCCTTGACTGAGCGCTCTAAAATTTTCATTAACCTTGACAAGACAGGGGTTCCAATATCTCCAAGTGTATCTCGAGACTTTGACCCAGAACCGGCATTCCCGCCCTCGCGAGTCATGCGTCTAGACCTCTTCGAAGGATGCGCTAGTTGACTGATGTACTTGGTCAATTTCCTGATGATGGTTGGCTGGAGATGCGGATGGTTGCAATCGATGGTGAGAGGAGAAAAAAATTCTTTTGGAAGGTCAGCGGGTTCGATGTCGGCTGCAAGAGAATCTTCTGCTTCGAGGATGTCCTCAACCAAGGTATTAAGCTTCTCCAGCGGGGCTGAGTGGCGCAGAAATCAGCAGGGAATCGTGATGCATATAGTGTCATAATACCTTGCGCGTCCCTATCTCCAGTCCGCCGAGCAGCGGAGGTTGTGTTGGCACGAATGTCTTGATGTGATCCTTCGTCAGCGGAATCGTCTCCGGAGGCCAAGTCAGCCGAGCTCTTTGAAGACTTTCCCGAGAGTGTTTTCCAGGTAGGGGCAGGAACGTCGACGTACGCCAACACTTGACGGGAGGACTTTGACGACTTGAGGGATGGCGTTTCGCTTGTGGACCTCCCTGTATGTGGCGAGTCCGTGGAATCCGCCGCATGTACGCGCTTTTGAGTCGGAGTGACCAGTTCATCCGGATATTTGCGTTTCTTTGGCGTCGCAAAAGGTTGGGAAGTAACCGAGTTTGGTGGCTTGGGGGAAAGGGAATCGACCTTCGAGGGGGATTGCTTAGGGGTGTTGGATAGCTGGACGGGCTTCGAGTCCAAGAGCTGGGCGGAGCGATTAAGAAAGTCTTTGAAGAATGGGCCTGATTCCTCTGGCTTATAGACCCGCTGCTGGGATTTGGCTTGGCTGGGATAACCGAGAGCAAAAGCGAGCGAGGAAGAAGAGGAACGAATGCCAGGAGGGGGTGGTGTTGGATAGGCCGATGATGGGTTGAACCGCTGGAGGACTGAGTGGGCTATTGCTGGTGGTTCGTAGGAGGAGTTGGAGGGTGCGAGGGTCCAGCTAGAGGGAGCCGAGAAATTATACTGACTGATACTACAGTAATGAACGTCAGCGGGTAAGCAGGAGAACCGCTAGTGCACGTACGGTGTGCCGTGGGAGAGATAGCGAACGGCCTCGTCTCTGGTGTTCTGCCAGTACTGCGAGTGTTGAGCAGGAGTCGAAGGGTCAGAGAGATAAGTCAGCTCGCGGGAGTAGTCGGAGAAGGGAGAGCTGGAAGACTGCGTCTGATAGGAGAAGGCGTGGAACGCCGAGTAGTTTGCGTGCATGTACATCGGTGGTGGGGCGGGGGTGGAGATGTTGCTGACATGCCTCGTCACTGCAACAGGTCAACATAGCAGCACATCGTGGACGGGGTGTACATACCGTGTGCAGAGGGCGTCGCCGAAGTGGGCGGATACGCTGCAAACAACCTGTGTGCGTCGTACACGGCATCTGCGGGCTGTATGCGTCCCTGCGCCGCCGTTGGATCGGGCACGTACCACCGCTCTGAACTCATCACGACTTGAACTAGCATGTAGCACTCAGTTTCCCCAAGTCGTATTACTCGTCACGTGTAGTGTCACAGTCACACCCTCCTTCTCTTGGTATTGGTAGTGCCCTCGTCCATCTCTGCCTGCCGCTTGTGCTTCATTCCGGCCACTCTCATGATCTCTTTCCGCTTCTCCTTGTCCTTCTCCCCCTTCTGTGCCTCCTCCTTTGCGAGCTTTTTACGGTGCATCTCCTTCCTCTCGTTCTGTTTCTCCCTCCGTCTCGCAACCTGATCCTTCCGTAGCGCTCGGATTTGCTGCAAGAGCGCAACAGCCTTCTTCTCCTCGGGTTCCATGACCACTGCGCGCTGCTGCATGTACGTCTTGTTGCTCTGTGGCTTCATCGCCCTCGGTTTCGACGCATACGGCAACGACGCCTGCAACTTCTTGGGTATCTTGAGCGGATTGAATCGTCGTGGTGGGCGTTCGACACGTTTGTAGTGCGAATTCACGTTCATTGGCGTCTTGACACCCTCTTCTCGTCGCACCTGACCCGTGAGCCGCATACCTTGCCATCCTAACTTGTTCGACAACAGCAATGATGTCACCGGATTGTAGAACTGTCGAGGTTGTATCGAGTACCAGGCACGAAGGAAAATGATATCTGTCGCCCGGCTCGCAAGTCCGATTCATCGACGCTAAGGATGTATACTCACCACTCATTAGTACCTTGTCTTCGAACGTTGCCCGGAATGCTCCCTCCGGCTTCGATAGTGCTTTTTTCACTTGTCCCCGAATACCTGAAACGGTCCGGATGCTCGCCCCTTCAAATTTCGCGACCTCCAGTGCACTGGTAAACATGTCCTTCACAAAAGCGGTGTTCTTGAATATCTTGAAAGGAATTCCCGTCAGCTTTAGTTTCTTCACTATCTTCGTCGATCGGTCCACGTCCAGGATGACACCTGTCGCAGACACCCTGAATCCAGAGCTATTCCCGTCGAGTGAGTTGAAAGCACAGAAACCACTGTTTGGTAGAGTCACAGGACCATAAAACGTCGCATAGCAGTGCATGTGCTCCGGCGTATACTTGAGCATGCGCATACGGATTGAGTGGTCATCGAGAGAGTATATTGGAATGCTCTGAAATCGTCGCCACCCGAGCGAAAATATCAATGGGTCGTTTGTCTTGAGCGTCTTCACGAACCAACGATGTCGTTTTATTCGAACTTGGAGATATCCGAACCGTTCCTCGGCCGGCAACAAGCCTCCAACAATGACAGGATAGTAGGGGTCGAAGTTCTCGATCATCTCGCACGGAACGGAGGATATTTCAATTCGGACATAGGTCCCTGGTCGGTAGCCTTCTACCAGCGTACGCACTTCGCCATCGACGTCCTCGAATTCGGCTCGGTTCAGCTGGAGTTGACGATTCAACTCGTCTTTCTTTTCGTCGTAAAAGTCCATTCCGTCTCCTTCTGGATCGTCATATTGCTGGTCAAACTTGCGCTTGAGCGCTTCTTTTTTGGCAGCGAGTACCGTAGCGCTCGTCATCTCCGGATCTCGGATCTCCTCATCCTCTACTTTGTCCTCGGTTTCCTCTTCTCCAACGCCAACGATCGATTCATCTCCAGTGATGAAAAGTGAACGTATTGAATCAAGGTTTTCTTCGTCTTCCCATTCCTGCAGGGTCTCGGGCAACAGCGGCTCTTTAGTCATATCGAGATCGTCTCCGAAGGACTCTGCTGTTTCTTTCGGACGAAAAAAATCGTCGCCTTCTCCTAGCTGAGAGTCATCATCCGCAAATGCGGGGTCTTCATTCTCCTCTCTCTCAGAAAATCCCTCCTCTAGTGGCCTTGTGAACCTGCGGCGTAAGGTACGCCCGTTGTTACCATGCGACATCACAAACGTGTCGTCCTCGTCAAGATCTCCGTTGGATTCAGGGTCCATATCAAAAGGGTCGTTGCCATTGTCTGAGCCAGACTCGTCTAGGTCTTCTAAGTCCTCAAACACCTGACTACCGTTTTCGTCACCAGAACTTTCATCGACATTGTCGGCAGAGCCATGAAAAGGAGACCCTGTCTGGACACTAAGGTGTTTAGAAGAAGACCCGAGCAGTCTGATCTGACTCCGGGAAATGCCGTCTGCAAGTGTGGCATCAACGTCCTGGAGACCGATAACCATCTGTTCTCCTTCGCCTTGAGGTGCTGTGGAAGTGTGAGATAACGAAGTGGATGTTAACCACGAAGCAAAGAACCTACCATCCGTCGATCCGCGAGTGAAGTTACCGGGGACGTTGATCCAAACCGAGTCTTTGTCGTACATGAGACCTCCAACATTACTCATTGGTGCATGCACAAGCAACTTCTTTTTTTCGCTCAATTTTCTTCTTTTTTCCGAATCCGCATCAGGGAGGGGACAGGGATCTCCTAATACAGTGACAGACGTTATGTCGAGGTCTCCGACACCAGGCATATGGACCTTCGTGCCCTGCCGGAGATTAGTCCCCCGGAGGTAGCCATATAATGTGACTGTCCGATCACATTTACCCTTTGATGAACGAACCGTTTCGCGCGGCGTGAGGTCCTCAACGCGATCTGCCAAAAGGTATGGATGGCTATTTCGGAATACGAGGGGACGGAACTTCATCACGCTGATGAAGCGCGAGAGATTGAGAATTTCTCTGTCGGGGTAACGACCGTTGAGGACACCGGAGAGATAGAAAAGTTTTGCACCCTGATATATTTCGGTCCAAAATCGCTTTTTGAGTGCCTTCTTGGTGTCCTTGAGAGCTGATTGTCTCTTAATGAGGTCAAGATGAGAAAGGATGCCGATAACTTTTGGAAATCCATGAGATTGCAATATATTGATGAACTCGAATGTCTCCTGTAAAAAATGACATCATTTGAAAAGAATGCTAGCAACCTGCAAGGGGACAGACCATTTCGAAGCCAAAGGAGCCATCTATCATAAGTAGCACCAAGTCGGCGACCTTGGCTATGTCGATCATGGAATTGAGATCATTATTGCATTCGATAAAGGTCAGCCTTCGCTTCTTCCCTGCGACGACCGTGATGGGGCCTTTGGCTTCTTGCAGGGTTTGTTTCGAATATCGACGGACGAGGCTCTTGAGAAGAGTTGTCTTCCCGACCCCAGGCGGCCCCACAATTGCAACGATGACGGGCGGTGGCACGTCATATGGAGTCCTGTCAACCAAGGGGACATGCAGGCGGGTCTGGTCGCGCTCCGCATTCCTGCGACCCTGCCTCTCAGCTCGTCTGCCAGACTTGGGTGCGAAAGCCTGGCCAAGAATGAAGTCTGGAGTTCGAGAATGTGAGAATTACGCACCTTTTCGTTGAAACCAGACTGCTGTTTTCCCTTTTTATCCGCTTTCGCGCTGGACCTGTGCACCTTGTGAGTCTGTTGTTCCTCCATGAAGAGATTGGAGAGGACAAGTGTGTGGTAAATCTGGCAAGCAACCCGATCTAGAGGGGTCGATAATGAACGGTCACGTGACTGACGCGCTCCCACTGGCACAACTTTTGTTTACTTTTCCCAATCTTCTCTTTCGGGTTTGTTTCCTCGAGCGAGATGTCGAAAAGATCATCCTCATACCGCGAATTCAGCATTCCTGGTGACGAGCTCGAACAGCATCGCATTCAACTCGAACGGAATCTACAAAATACCGATATATCGCTACATCTATCTTCAGTCCCAGACGACGACGCCGGCGACCACGAGTCTCTGGAATACCCACGACATGGTTCCGTACCCGAACATTTTCCTGCCTTCGCCTCTTTCGATCCTTCCTCCCGGGAAAACATGGATCTGGACGTCAGCCAGATTCGCGCGTGGTCTATTCACGACGGCGATGGCATTGCCCCATATGATGCTCGCACTATGTCTACAGCAGCTCATCATGCGAGTGCTGTCACTATTACTGCAGGGCTTCGTCGTGACGGTAGGAGGGAGCCTAGTATCAGCGGCGCAGAGTATGATCCTGAACGCCCCCTGCAAGGCATTATAGCTGGTAGGTACACGTCGGTTTAAACAGATCGACAATACTGACCCAAACATCGCTACCACTTGTTTTTAGCTTGCCACGTCGACTCAGACGCAGAGGAGGCAGATAGCTCACAGAATATCCCCCGTCCTAAACTATCTGAAACACTACAACGGGTCGGTTTTTCCCCTAGACGACCTCGTGGTGGCCAGCCCCGACCATCGGCCGGCTCACATGCAGCATTGGATCAATCACAGCGACACGCGGACCTGAATATTGCTCGTAGGAATATGACTCCCCGGATACGAAAGGCAACGGTCTCTTTTGACACTACTGCCACTCCAATCCGAAGACATGTCTCTCAGCCTGCTGTCATTCGTCCCCAAGTTCACGTCCAGCCGCCCACGCCTTCCACGTCAGGTTCTCGATTTACTAAGTTGGCTCGCGGACTGGTCCGCGACGTGCGACAAGCCCAAGAGGAATGTAGGGAGGATGACCACGTCTCTACCGTTGGACACCGCTTCGTAGGAAACATCGCGGACACGACCAATGATCATGAAGGTCGTGCAGCGAAAAGGTCTAATCGAAGCCGCCTCCACCTTCCGGACGTCACTGGCCTGACAAACGCCATAATTTCACCTGAGAAGGCGCACCTGGATCGGTACGGGGTCCGTAGCACAAGTTCTAAAGAGGTAGAATGTAAGTTCACCAAACGATTGCTTTTGTGAAGGAAAACTTATTATCGACAAAAAGCCCGTCTCGTGGCATCGCTCAATGCACTTCATTCCAGGTTGAACCACTTGGAGACAGAAAACAGCATTGCACGCCGACGGGTCAGAGAATTGGAGTGCGAACTTGAAGAGTGCAAACGTGATGTTCTCAGAGAACGCACGCGAATCATGGACTCTCAGGACGTAGTCGACATCAGTGCCGCTCGCGTAGCTGGCCCATCTATGTCTCGCGCAAAGGGCAAGGAAAGAAGGTACAAAGACGTCGATCCCTACGCATCCAAGTACTTTGAAGTTGTGCAAGAGAAGAAAGGTGACCGTAAATCAGACTATGTTAAACTCCCCCTGTTGACGCCTCTTAGCACTAGAAGCACTCATCACAACGCTGAGGTCACACCTCACCCGCGTCACGTCCGATTTATCATCTCAGCAGCAGATGCTCGATGAGCTCCGGAGATTACGAGAATCAGATGCGCACTCCTTGACAGAGAAGGCACAAGAAATCAACCAACTTAGGACCGAAGTAGAGCGGCTGGCCGGCGAAATCGAAGTCTTGCGTGGGATTGTCGAGGAGGGTCTCAACGAACGACGTCAAGGACGCGGTGAGGCTCAAAGCGACCAACACGATCTTGAAGTTCCGCGTGTCGTTGATCCCGACCCCCCGGTGGTTAGATCTCCAGAACCATCAGTCAGGCGATTCATTGATGACGAAGAATTGGATCGAATATCTGTGGATCTTGACGAACGTCGCTCCGAGCGGGCGTCCAATTCATCCGTTCAGAGTTCCTACGCGGGCAACGAGTCGCAGTCCTCCGAGAAGAGTTGCACTAATACGCGCTCTCGCCGACGTGTTCAGGACCCACAGGAAAAGTTGGGAAATGGTGCAGAATCTAATGCACCGTTCCCTAAGATTACCTCAGAACGCATGGAGCGCCTGTTCTTTTCCGCGCCACGCCATGATACCACTTCTTGCCGGATGTGCAAAGGTCATCACCACCCACGCAGCAAGGAGTCCCGTCAGCACGATAATAACCGTCAAAACCATCACCGCGAGGACAACGACGAAGGTTTCGACGAGGGCATCGAACCATCGCCTCAACCTGACCAACTACGTGGGACTGGCCGTGGTGTAGGGCGAACGTACACAATCGACGAGATTCTTGGGAGAATGGACGCTAATGGGGGCACCTTGACACCATCTGATGTTCCACCTCAAACTGTCCTTGCTCGGGTCGTTAGTGAGCTCGAAGATGAGTTCGGTCACTTTAGGGAGTATGATCAGCCTTCGTCTTCTGTCACCTATTATGCTGATTTCGTTTCAAAAAGGGTTTACACTGGTCTTGCCGAGGAATACAAGTCATTGGATTGTGCCGCCCAATCAACGAAGCGTCATGATGTTAGTGATCGCCTGCGGGACGTCATTGAAGTTTTGGAGCGCAAGGTAAACTTTGAATACATACGTCACAAATAACCTGATGCTCATTGTCCCTAGGGAAATCAAATAGTATCATTGTATGATTTATTGATCTTCAAAGACAAGCCACTTGAGTAATACTAGTTCGTCACCGTGTATATATTGTCCGATGGACAAAAACAACACTCCATCCATTCGTTTTGTAGCTCTTCCACAAAGTCCTTGGATATTTTTCCAGTCTGCGATCCATGGCAATGTGGGGGGACCATTCAACCCGACCCGCTGACCGGCGATGCCGTCACCACGCATGGTCAGAAAAGTGTGCACCCACCGGAATGTACTTTCGGTCAACATTTCTAATGCAGACCTGCCGGTGGTTGGCTTGAGTAACTAACATAGCAACGATTCCTTGTCCTTCCCTTCAGATCATGGGAAAGATATGCAGATGCCCCCAATGCATTACAAACAAATGACGAGTTGTCAACTATAGTGCAGAGGCATCGAGTGTTTAAGTTTTTTTAAGTGTTAGACACTCGACTTGCGTGCAGCTCAGTCTCCGATATGTTGGACCGTGTACATGCCGAAGCTTTGCGATGGTGCCCGAAACTCATCCTACTCCGATATTTGGCGTCCTAGAAAGTGACAGCAAACAACTGAGCGACATCATTGTATATGGATTTTCAGCGGTCAGCTACTTTACTCAAGTTGCTCCAGATGGGGTGTATACAAACAAACATATCGGTCCGACAATACCAAATGATTGACTTCCGATGTCTATAACACAAGATTTCTAATACAAAGTGTGGAGCAGCTATGCTATGGTCTGACAGTGTTACCGCCAGCGAAAGTAACTGGTCCCTTTGGCATTTCGCCGATAACCTGCTGGATTTCGCTATCCAAGCATGGCTCGTCCTCGAAGACCCATTTCAGTTTGCCGCCATATGACTCGGGCAGATCCTCTTCTCCAATGTATTCGCGGAGGGCATCTCCTGGTTCTTTTCCCAGGATATGTATCTTGAGGCGCGTACCCTCGTCAAACCAGCCCTACAATCAACAATTGAAGTCAAGTCGGGCATGCCAGAGTTTCTACGCAGACCTTGATCCAACTCCATATGGTAGGAAAGAATGACGGGGAATTCACGATAGCAATGGTGTTCAGAGTTTCTGGATAGTTGGCGGTAGCCATCGTGGACGCATGTTGTAAGTGGCTCCGAAGGGACCACATGGCGGTCAGCGAAACGTTGGATAGGTCTATAATGGTCGTCACGGAAGATATCGGTGTCGATGGTTCGTGAGATAGATAGTCACATAAGGGCAACACGAAGCGTGTCATGCACTCGTAAAGTACGATGCTAGCAAACGCAGTCAGTGACACTATCATGAGCAGACTGGAGTATGTTAAAACCACGTTACCACGTACATGCGCTCATTCCGCCTCTCCGATGGAACCCTGCCTAACTCCTGGCGCAACGAACCATCGACGGAAGCTAGTCGATAGACATACAATGGTAGACCTCGCTACAGAAGACGATGAAACGTAGCTCAGAATATCTGAATTTGATCAAATCAAATATAATTACTTTATCTCGGCGCCCAGTCCAGCGCGGGTAAAATCTCCGCGACGACTCCAGCTCAACAGTGTTAAATGTCCGGAACAGGGCATCAACGTCGTGCTGTCTTCTCCAAGTCTCTGCGCGAGCGAACTGCTTCTCCGCCTTATCGAGTTCGAACCGACGTGCACGCAGAAAACGCCTTCAGGTGTTATGTGGTCACGATTCAAGTCGAAGGACAAGACAGTGGTAGCAGACGTACATGAGGGTCGCATCATTGTGACTCGCCTGAGCTTCATTGGTAGCAGGTCGATAGAGGCCAGCTTGAATGAGGTTCGCTTTGAACATTGCAAACATTTCAGAGTCTCTATTTGCGATCGTCTGGCTTCTGTGTGGTGATTCAAGTGGATTCATGTCTGCTTCGTTCGCGAATGAATATGCATCCACGACGATCTTGGCACCAGATCCAGAGTATTTGTCCTGATCTGCAGAGAGCTCGTCCGACATGTCAAGGATGCTACTAGACGACGAAGAACGACTGCGGAAATGGGCGGTGATGATGTGATGGCAGCCACAAATCGTCATCAAGGGTTCGTCATCGATGTTGAACGTCACTGTGACACCGAGCGAGTACGACGAGACAGATGGCCGGTGACTACTACTAGTAGATCTTCATCTCTCCCTTCCCAACTAGTGTTCCTGTAGTTTGTGCGGATATTCTCCGTGAAGTAAGTGCGGGCGGCCTCGGACTTGCCAAATGGTATCGGGCCCCGGATCAGCGGAGTTTGCAATAATTGAGATTGCGGCGGGGTCCGATTACAAAAAATAGTAGGAACGACTGCACGCTCGGTCATGTCTGCCTATAATAACTACAATATGTATAGCATGTGGAATCGTCGTGCACATCGAGTCACGCGACATCATATGTACAGGTTCATAATATCGACACCCAACAAGGGGAATATCCGGCGGGCGCAGGCGCCAGTGTCCTACCTCAAGACATCCGACATAAGTTCGTGGGCGGTTAGGAATCCAACCCACGATTTCAGAAACGAAGTATGTCTAGATTCTAGGCATATTTACGTACTGTGAACCTGACATCATCGTATTCATACTTTCAATTGACCCAACCTTCCAGCTTCCAGATCCAGTTTGTATGGGCCGCGAAGACACGCTTATACTGCATCCAGGTAGTTTATCAAAGCGCAGCGGGTACTAGAAGCTTAAGCTGACTGGCGGTTCACACCATGCACGATGAGTAATTTGTCAGAGTCAACCCGTCGCGGCTATTATCACAAGCGAGCAAGCACTGTACCCAGCTAATCAAAAGAATCTTTGTCCATTCCACCCAGCCCGTCGAATCATATATCAACAGCGAACCATCACTGGTACTGATTGCTCACATCATGCGTATAATGTGACTTCTTCTGTGACAAAGAAGCTCAAGTCCATCAGATTCACTAGTTCGTTGTGGCATCTGCAATTTATTGTTTTGTTTTTGTTCCATCGTCCGACCGCATGATAGGCGGCTGCTTCTCAGCGTAATCTAATCGGCATTATATTGCTCCAAGGACATTCTTGCTCGCCAAAAATTTGAGGACCTAGAGTGAGAAGTGAGTCCAGGCCCATCCTAGGCTCGTGATGGTCATGGAACGATAATTGTTGAAGTTTTTTTTTTTGACGAAGGTGATTCATCAAGCAATGGCTGCGCTCCACGGTGCAAAGTTGAGCAGACGGCGATGACCATCACGACCATCATGATCATTTCTGCTAGTGGGTCTATGATACTGCCATTTCACACAGATGTTGATGCTTCGATTACGGCCACGGGTTTGACCTAACCATCTTCGTGGAATGATGTACGGAATCGTCGACATTTCTGCTCGGAGAGGCGAAAGAACATCATGAATATGCACACCGTTTTTCCTCCAAATGACTGGTCACGCGATTTTGCGACCACTGGCTGGCTGGCAGCTTCAAAAGTAACACCTCATTGGAGCCGACAAGCTTGCAGGCGAAGCGAAAGTATTATAAGTGACCCACAGCCCCGGCTATCGCCTCGTGTCTGATCCAAGTTGAGCTTCGTGTGCGGTCTTCTGCCACGCGAAGCTCATGCTTTGCCCATCTTCTTACCTCGGGCTCTGAGGGAAATTAGATGACCGTGACGCTTGTCCAGAGAAAAAAACTATTGTTAGTCGTTCGCACTGCCCCTTTGATTTAAATTCAATTTGTAGAATATTTAAACATCACCCTAACACTCCGAACGTGATAATTTCCTAAATTATACA
>JBBPMT010000348.1:0-10166 GCA_038090455.1 Garcileccinum viscosum
ATTGCGCCGTGATACTGACGATACGCGTGTCGACTCGGACGGCGACCACAAGTACTACGGCCGGGGAATTATTATGCCCCTGTATCTCGATGGTCGCTCCACCCATTCGCCTCGCCTCAGGCTCCCTCCGGCGCCCCGCTGCTATCGCATCTTCAGATACGCGAAAGTTTAGTTGGCTCTGGGGAGATCCCACCTCAAGTCAAATGGGGTTTACCACGACGACGTTCCCTAGGCACAAAAGGCAATCCGCCGCATCGGACAACGTGGTCCGCGCGGACCGTGCCGTGTTATGTCTTCAGATCATTTCGCTGTCATCCCAACCCGTACCATCGTGCCGTCGTACCATTCTGGTTGGCTGAACGGTATCACGTTCCTAGAGCGGAAATGACTGTCTTGCTAAACACTGGCAGCCTGCCCATCATTTTGCCATACTTTCTAGAACCTGTGTGTGCCAACCATTTTAATTCCATCACATCTCGGTCAGCGCCGCAGTGCGCTCGTGAAGCTTAGCGAACCGCTGATTTCCGTTGTCTCAACTCTGGAGATCTCCACTTCATGGTCTTCAGATGTCCTACCTATCCCCTGTGTCGGGAGTAGATGGATAGAATCCAAATCTTTGCATGTGACTCGCGGCACGATCTTGTTTAACTCACGGAAAACCAAGGAAACCCAAGGAAAACCATTGTTAACTGACAACCAATCGATTCCGCAAAGCATATCCGTAATAGTCATCAGCTACCCGACCTCTTGAACACAAACAAGCAAATTGGATAGTTGAGATAGTCGGCGCTGTTGAAAGGTAAGAAATTCCGAGCCTTTTATGATGATGTATCTGCATAATTCCGCGGAGCACTCCGCATGTTTGGATTGATCGTGTATTTCAACAGCTTAACGAACCGATGAAAGAAAATTGGCTCCTAGTCCTAGAACAAGGCAAGCCAGCGTGTACCAAGCTTGCTCGGCGTTTTGACGACGACGCTCAATGTGAGCTTCGTCACAAAGCACGCGTCGAAGACCTGCAGGATCGTGGAAGCTTGGACTGGCTTGAAATTCTTTGCACAGTTTGAACGACTCAGAGTTCAACAGACGGGTGGTTACGCACTACGACTCAGATGTATGCAGATCGCCGACCCATTTGAGTAGAGTGCGCACTCGCCATTCGTCCTGGCATGAAATAACTGTGGAGATCGCATTATCGAACTAGAGCTGGGAAATAGTGTCAACACAATCCAAACAACGTGAGCTTCTAGCGTGCGTCCGTGGCGTTGTCAGGAGTGAACTTACTCATCATCACTCCCAGGTGAGGGAGTCCACCCGGTCGGTGGGTTGGACCACGGCGGCCACTGAGTCACAGAACTGGTCGTGGGTGATACTTTGATGGACAGGTTCATCCTCGAAGACCTACTCTCCAATCTTGGTATTTGGGGGAAAGGGCATGGATTGGTTGATGGACTGAGGTCATAGAATGGATGAGCGATAGGCCATCCCTTAACGCAGATCATGATTGTCGCGGAAAGATCATCGATCAACGGATCACGCACCTGATCACAACACCGAAACAGACCATCACACATTCGAGTGATCTCTACCAGTCGCCGCAAATGATTCACTTTGCACAGCACAATAATGGAAAGTCTTCACGACTCAAATACCACTCATATTCACCAACGAAATAATGCAACGTCCTCAGTCCTGACGAGTCGAACTGCGCACTCACCTGGTCACTCGTCTTCAAGTTTGTGCGAGGTCAAGACGGTAGAATTAGTTCCTGTGCACTGGTTGCACTACAGAACTTTGTCGAGATCGGTACCTGGTGCAAAACAAGTCCATGACGGCTGACAGGCCGACAGCATCCTGCATAGTGTCAACACGTCTTCGATCACGCGATCGTGCTCAGTGACTGAGGTGTCATCCGACTACCTGCTGGCAGTAGTAGCTCCGCGAGCACATCGACGTCCGACGCGATGTATCGCACGTCAATGCCTCGATCTACATAATGTGGAGGTCGCGAATGTTTCAACCACGATCAATCCTGACATTCGGGCGACCGACGCGATCGGTGTCAGGCCTGCTCGCCAATCGCTCAAGTCAAGGCAGATCAGGCAACAGGGGTTCTCTGCTCGCATCTCGCACAGGCTGAAGCTGGTCATCGTGGCAACGCTGGGCTAGTGTGCACTCACTTTCTATGGCATACACGTATGACAGAACCAGAACCATTTGTCAACCTGGTATACTGCCCATAGTAACCCAATTTGCTCTCCCCGGATGAACGCTAGGCGGAGAATATGGCATGGGTACGACTCTGGAAAAGAGGTCGGTAAATGGGGCGATGAAGAGTGAATTTTGAAAACCAGTCATCATATTAGCAGTCCACCGTGAACGCGTGACCGTCAGTTCCCTATGGCCACATGATATCATGCATGACGCGCACCTTGCACCGTGACACGTATCGATCGTTCTTGTGAAGCGAAAATACCACCCGTTGCGTCATCCGTGAGTTACTAAACGAACCCATTGTTAGACTGCTATTTCCATTCTTATACCCTTCTTCTCTTCTTCCTTAATCGCCTTGCCATTCACTCGTCTGCTATCCTGCAGCCGTCATCTTGTTCATGCGACACTAAAGTAGACACATGTTCGGACGGTTCGCCTCGGCGTTTCTCCTGTCGTAACACTGAGGTAGGTTGATTCTTCATCTTGTCCCGCATTGATACTCATATCACGCATCTGGTTTTATTGTCTGGATCACATACGTATCTCCAAGGAAGACCGGCTCGTCGCGCTGGGAGCACACTCTAGCTCTTGCCTATGTATAGATGTCCTTCAGCCTTAGGATCCGCTCAGCGAGTTCCTACACGGTTGCTTAGCGCTTAGCCATCAAGGTACGGAATATCCACCGGGGGTCTCCTGTCTGTGGTAGGACTGATGAAGAAGTGGGCTACTTAGACACCTATTCTGGCTACCGAAAGACTCAGCAAGTAGACATGAAGATATCAGAGAACAAGAAAAACCCAGGTCTTCGAGCGAAACGCTATCGCAGTCCAAGTCCGATGATGAGAACGAACAGAAATCGTCTCGTTCGTCAGTCTGATGAACCCCATCAAGAAGCACCAATCATTGTGAAAATTTGAAGCGCCGAACCTGTGGGTACGGGTCGTTGCAACTATGCACGCGAGCGACTCAGAACTTGAATGGATGCTGCCGAGGTTCGGGATAAGAACTGTGCCAAATTCAGTTTCACGAACATTCTAATGACGATTGCCAACCGTATCAACTATCTTCGTCGCCTCGCACTGGCAGTCGCCGGTGCACACGAGAAAATATGCCCAATGGCTCTTCCTCCATTTCTTTTATGATCGCAGGGCGTGGGCTGTCTTCAGACCACACGGTCGCGAACCTGTCATTACGGTACGTATCCAAAGCCTATGGAATGTTGAGCTCTTGCAAGTGCTCATCAGCAATTTCGATGTCAATCTGATGGAGAAGCATACTGAGAATTACTAATGGTCGTCCACGACCCCATCACTGGCGGTGTCAGGTACTAGCTCGCCGACGCGGTCCAAACAAAGCCGTCAAGCATATATGGGTTAAAATAACTTCTAAATGAAAAAAAAAGGTGATCGCGGTGGGCTTAGGGGAACATTATTACTCATCGACTCGGACATCCGTGACTTCAAGTGTGACAGCGTGAGACTCAACTTCCTATCCTAGATAATTGTAACGTAACCACCCAAGTATGCTCGCGTCGTAGCAGTCAATTTAGCACCCAACATCAATCGTTATTATTCCGTATATGCTGGTCTTCAAATGGCCACAGCAAGAAGGCGATATGTTCCAACATATTTACGATTATGTATATGATGAAGTAAGGATCATAATCGGATTATAACTTGCTTTTTTTTTGCCAAGTAACGACTCGAACCGAACTCATCATTGCGGTGGCAGGTGTTGTCATCTGTCCAGCGAGGTATGACCATCCTAAATATCATGGTCTGTTTTATGAGCACCAGCACGCTCCACGATTAATTGTGAATCCGACTGCAATGCAGAAACGAGAAAGAACGAGTTCAAAAGAAATGTCACTTAAAGATCGTCGCTCGTTATAACTGGCTATCTACTTCCCAACCTGCCAAAGTAAACTATCTTTTTTACCATTTCCAAGTCTTGTAGCATGTCAACTGATGATTGTAACCCGAAACGGCCTTTTACAGTGCCCTCGCAGCCAGACATTCTCTATACCTCTAGCTCAACGAGTCCTGTTGTTCGTCACTCACCGACGGGCCTCATCGCAACCCAGCACCTCCAGCACCACACCACTTTTCACATACATACCTTTCCCTTCGCTCGCACCTGTGACCAATCGCCAGTGTTACTATCCTACCTGCACTCATATCCCCACCTTCCTTGCTCCCATCGAATACCCTTCCCAATCTGTGATGCATGATTTTTTTTTTTTTTGCATCAATTTTTGTCCCGTGTGGAGCATGTATACTCTATGAGGACAATCTGCCTAAGCTTGGGGCTCCTGCCCCCTACAACTCTGTCTGCGCGAATGCCCCAGGGTGGACATGATCCACCTGGTCCGCCATTCCCGCCGGCTGTTTTAGATGCCACAGACCCTGCCGTAGTGCTCTTGAATTCCGTAGCGAGAGAAGGGGAGTGATAAGTTTCAGCAATGTGGGTAGCAGATACTAGGGCCCTGGGGCCTGTTGTACGGTAAGGAGTAGTGGGTTGTGTGCGCTTAGTAGGTGACGTCTGGATGATTGGGAGGGGTGAGGGGTGAGTAGGCGAGCCGGGGACCGAAGGGCCCCTTGATGGTCTTGGGGCTCGTCACCGTGATCACGTATGTCCCTTGGTTGCGTTGGTGTAGGGAAGGGAGTCTTCTTCGTCCTGTCTCGTCTCAACTCACCCTCATCTCATCCTCTGTCTCCTCAGCTTTACCCACCCAGACCGGCTGATCCCTCGTAGACGTGCTAGTTTGAGTGTTGCAGATGTTTTGTGTCCTGCATATGTGTATGTAGTCTGTGCAAGGAGAAATTTATCATTTTCTTTTCATTTTGGTAGAGACATCACCGTATGTAGGTTTTAGGTGTCCCGTTGTTTCGACGAAGGTGATTAGTGTGTCTGTGGCCTTCTTATCCATGAGTAGGAATGGGATTTGGTCCGCTTGTCTTCTGAGTGTGTTGTGCATGATATGGCGTTCTCGTGCATATTGCGGGCAGTCGAGTAGGTAGTGTTTGACGTTTTCCATTGCATTGGGGCAGTGCAGGCATAGCGGCAAGTCCGCTCTTTTGATACGGTGGAGGTGAGCATTTAGTGCTATGTGTCCTGTGCATAGACCTGTTAGTAGTGAAGCTTGCTTTTTTGAGAGCGGGGAGATGAGTTTTAGGAAGGAGTTGGAGGGCTTATCCATGTCATATCGGTTCATGCGTCGGTAGCGAATCGATTTGCTCCAGTTGGCTGCCCATCTTTGTTTCGATAGTTCCTGGTATGCTTGTTTCAGGGCTGTAATACTAACCAGTAGCTGGCGTTTTTGGAGATATTTGGGGAGCGTGTGGGTTTCCGAGTCATTGTCTTTTGAGCTCACCGCTTCATGAGCTGCCTCGTCTGCTTTTTCATTTCCTGGGACTCCCGCATGGCCTGGGATCCATCTTACTGTGATTTTGTTTTGGTCCAAATTGTGTTTGCATTTCACGTTTTTGATGAGTCTGTGTAGGTGGTGCAGTATGTAGTGTCCTGGTTTGGTAGTAGGGCGCTCACCTGATTGAATGGCTGCCTGGTTATCTATCAGAATATCAACTTCTTTTTCGATTCTGGGCATGGCGAGGAGCATTTTTGCTGCCAGGGTGAGTCCCACTGCTTCGGCTTCGTAGACCGTGTGGGCTTTTGTGTCTCCGAGGTGATATTGGAGGATTTGGGATGGCGCGTTTGCTGGTTGGTAGATTGCTGTGGCGCCCACCCCTTTCTCGGTGCCCGATCTGTCACTGTATAGTACCATATGTTGGTTCTGTGTTATTACCTCTAGGTCACGGATTGCTTGGTCCGCGTTGGGAGCTATGTGTGTTTTGTATGGTGCTTGAATGTAGTTAGGGGTCATATGGCGGGTCAGAGGTTCGATAGCCTCTAGGTCAATTTCGAATGCATGCAAGAGATAGTGTATGGAGGATCTATGCCGTTTGACAAACCTACCGGTTGCTCTTTTGATGAATGGATGTAGTGGGTGTGTTTTCAGGACTACCGCGAGGTGCAGTGCTGCCTGGTGACAGAGGTTTTGGATACGGTGTGAGAGTGGCCATGTATTGCTGAGAATTTCAAGCGTGTCAGTAGGTGATGTGTGCATGGCACCGGTGGTACTTAACAGCGCGATTCGTTGGACGTTGTTCATTTTGTGTATGGCTCCTATCGATCCTGGTGTATGGCATTCACTTACGTTTGAATAAATGGGTCGTACCCATACATCTACCACATAGAGTAATTTTGGTAGGGCAACTGCTATGTGAAGATGTTTCATTAGTGAGACGGGAATGCCAAAGGATGTGGAAGAAAGCTGTTTTAGTTGTAGAGCATAGGCAGTTCCCTTGGTGATGGCATATGCGATTTGGGCCATCCATTTCAGCATGTGTTCGATTATTACTCCTAGGAATTTGTGTTGTTGCGACGGTGTAATGGTGATACCTTGTAGCTCGAGCAGAGGGCAGGCTCACTTGGGTTGCATACAGAAGTCTAGAAGCGCGAATTTAGATGTTTCGAAACACAAGTTGTGAGACTTAGCCCAATCGTATCCGCCTCCTTGGCGTTCCATCATATTTTTCAGGGTAGCATGGGTTTCCTTGAATGATTTTCCTATAGCCATTAACATCGTGTCATCGACAAAGGCTTGAGCCCTTTCATCTTTCTCATGACCTATGCAAATGTCGAGGAGGTCAGCGTTGTATATAGTATATAGGACCATAGAGAGCGGGTCTCCTTGCCCGATTCCGTTATTGATAGGGATCCACTCGGGTGATATGAACCCGTCGAATTTGAGTGCGATGCATGATTGGAACGCGTCAAGGATACATTTGTGACATCGCTCCGAATGGTGATAAGACGAGGATGCGCTAGAGCAACTTGGGGTCGGCTGGACCGCAGCGCGCTGCGCTTGGCACGACTCAGCCTGCAGACGAATCTGACCTTACGCAAGGCCCTGACAGTTCATTGGCGACAAGAAAGGCATCGAATGTGCCAGTAGGTCGACGCCGTGCTCGAGGGGTAGCGCAGTGCAGAGCGAGCGCGATTGGTGGAAAGCGAGACAAAAGATGATGGTCCGACGGACCTGATAACTCAGCGGTGCGAGGAAGGAGACAAATTGGACGTGTACGCACCTGCGGTCCGACGTAGTGCGTGTGGAACACAAAAAGACAGATAAACTAACCTTGTAGGAATGCATGGTACAGCTCGGGTATCTTACCGCGCACGGCTGCTTAAACTGTTCGAGGGTGGCCACCCTCAGGGAACGTACAGGCTCCGCTCAGTCATTATCTTATTTCATTGTGTTTCCGGTTTTTCAAAAAAAAACGTCAATGTAGCCTTTTCCCGTGCCAACTGGATGGTATTCCGATCCAACCAACTCACTTGACCATTCGAGGCTTCCTCCTGTACACGTGTACCCTCGCTACCGATCGTTCTGGACCCCGCTACGCACACTATATATCCTTCGTCTTTACCCCAAAATAATTTCCCGCTCGGCCTTGATGTTCGACACGCGTATGAGCAATGCTTCGCGTTCGAGCGAGATGCTCAGTCCGTTCCCGAGGGTCACATCGTGATGCCCAAGTGCCATGCAACAGCACTCGTTGTACACCTTCTGGGTCATGGCCTCCGTTTGGCTCCTATACCAGCCGGTCGGTCAATTCTAGCACGAGAGCCAATCATGTGCAATGAAGATCAGGAGCGGTTTGACGGCCTCGCATGACTCTACATGTTTGGGCTATTTCGCGTCTGCACGTTTTTCGGTAATTTCAGTCCCTCTTGTACCTGACCTACTAGGCTACTACTATGGCTCGCTCTCCTAAAAACGGCGTGCCCAACCTTTCGCCAAGCTAGAGTCCGGATTTATCATTCCGGGAAGCATGTCAGGCAGGGTCTTACTTGCTACAACCGTCCTCCATCAGCACGCAAAGGATCCGATCGCAGGTATTACAGTGGTGTTTGTTTCCTATGCTTTTTCTCGACCAATAGTTGATCTCATTGGCTCTTGGCTCGCGGCAAGAAGCATTGCGTATTTACAGAGGTAGTAAATGGGTTCCAAGCAGTCAAATTGGTTTCTAGTCCCCAGATCTATCTGGATTCGCTCTACGCCGCTCATATCATCGGCCAGTCACTTTCGAACGCCAAGAGCAAAAGAAACGTATGGTCAGTTTTCCCATCTACTTTCATTTATCTCGAGCACGAATGGGTGAGGACTGCTGCAGCTATGATCGAGAGACTCGGAAATATAAACCCTGAACTACTACGTGAAGAAGTCTTGAACAACCCTCTAAACACATTCAGGGAGCGTACGGGTGGCGACCATTAGCAGGTATCAAACCCTTGGAATCCGCGAGGGTACGGGTTTGCCAAGAGTCACAAAAGCCTGGATCATACCCGTACCGTCATACTCCTGGGGTCAACAGTCTGACGAGCAATAGATCAGCGGGCGAGTCAAGAGTAGTCATAGGCGTCAACCGGCCACCACGCAAACATCAATCTGTGGATCCAATGACCCATACGGATGATGCTTCAGATTACCATTTGCACTGATAAGGAAACTCATAGCAACGCACCTTGTAATCTGTTCATTCCTGTTTTGCCGACCAGCGACCTGTCCGGGAACGTACGGTTACAAATTTGAGAAAATAAGGATAAGACTGTTCAATGGGAGCTACAGCTGATCGTGGTGATCGTAGTAAGTCCAAATGAAGGCAAGTTGGTGATGAGAGGCATTCTGGGACGATCAGGTTGTCCATGTACATTACGGCTCTCGGCGCCGAATACGAACATCGTCACGAGTGCTCATTCATGAGTATGTTTAAGACTCTGGCAACCTGTCCTACGGCCTCCCTGACGCTCTCTACATCACTCGCCAAAACGCGGTGCATGAAGCGTCCATCAAATTTGTCTGGATGAAATCGCAACAATGTTTCCCTGAGCTTGTCCCGATTTCGCCTCGAGACATCGTCGCCTTTAGCGGGAGACATTTTGCCATCAACATCTGGTAAAATGAAGGCGGATATGGCGTCTGGAGTGATATCTTCCACGTGGAGTTCGGTGCGAGAGATCCTGCGACCCTCAGAACGGACTGGAAAGAGAGGCCAGGGGATGTCTCCAAAGGTTAATGGTTGGTGATCGCATGTCCGCGAGTCCAAGAGCGCCTTCCATCGTTGTTCGTATTGTTGTCTGTATTCTGCTTCTTGCTGCTTCTGCCTTTCTTTGCTCCGCCTTTCCTCTCGCTCGAGGGCCATCCTCTCCAGTCTGGCGGACTCTGCCTTGACTGCCTTTCGACGTGCTCTCTGAGCAGCCTTTTCTGCGTCCCGTTTCGCTTGTTCCTCGTACTCTCGCGCGTGTTTCCTCCTGTAAAAAAGAGCTATCAGCGAAGATCGCGAGCGAGAAAGCGAATTGACTGACTTCCACATCCCTTCCCTAAGCCACTCTGCGTACTCGTCGTCGTCCATGTATTGTGGATTGGCTGCGTCATGCTTGTCGCGGGACCATCTGTCAGGAATGTGGGCATAATCGTTGAATCGGGCGTTGATCCCGTCCAAGTGTTCGTCGTCCCCGAGCGCATCCCATAGCTTTTCCCTGAAACGAGCGTCTTCGATGTGAGAGGAGGTGGGGGGTGGGGATGGACCGTACGGGTCGTCGTGGTCGTGGTCCCCGGTCTCGGGGTGTTGACTTCTCTTTTGAGCCTCTCGCTTGCTCTTTCGCGCTGCCCTGCGACGAGCTCGCTCGTCCGGTGTTCGCTTCAGACGCAGAGACTTTGGCATGGTTGTGCATATTAGTCAGCGTGGACCTCATGCATTCGCTCTACGATGGCAAGTGTACAATAGTGCTAGTAGTGCGTTCGTCGCGTCTGATCTTTTCCTGACAGTCACCAGACGGCTGTCCTTCGTCATACCGCCCCTTGTGTGCCCCATCCAGCTCTTCAT
>JBBPMT010000351.1:0-12250 GCA_038090455.1 Garcileccinum viscosum
CCCCAGTCCAACATGTGTTTGAGGTTGGACGTAAATTGTTGATCGGTCACCGGAGTCCCTATGGGGTCCGAACATCAAACCATTGAGAACGAGTGCAAAGTACGCGGGGAATCGTGAATGATTGTACCCACGAATAATAGTATGCTTGATTTGCTTTGTGGATCAAGAGCGGCATCGTGTAACAGATTCGTGTTGAGGCATTGAACTCCGGGATCACCGACTGCGCATGCGTAGCATATGCCAGCTCTGGAACAAGAGCAGAATGGACTGTGACGGATAGATGCGTGCTTCCTACAGAACGGTCATAACCGTTTGTGACGTTCTCTATGGAGCGCAAGAAGGGTGCTAGAAGCCGTTTGGTTGGTTTCAGTGAATATGGAAGTGGTTCTACCAGGGTCATGTACGTACGATCAAACAATTGTGCACGTTCTATGGGATAGCGCCCCTAGTAAGTATTACATGAATGGATGCATGACCTTTTGAGTCGATTGCGCAATCACGTTTCGTCAAGAAGACACGCTAGACCGCCGTGTGGAGGCACCCTATTACATAAGTATATGAACGGGGAAGCGAAGAGTGGACCCGAAGAACGTGCTGAAGCCGAAAGGGGGAACAGGTACGACTACCAAGATTCAGAGAGCGTGCTGAACCCATCATCGTTGGAAAGCAGGAAAGTAATGAATTTTGTGATGATTCTTCCAAGCCATGGCCCGTCACCGTCAGAACTGGACCAAAAAGCAGCTGATGACACCGGATTGTGTGTAGCCGTACGTATTCCTGAGAATGTTAGGGACCCTCCAAAAGACAAGAGCCATCAATAAAGGCGAACACAGAGTCTGGTGGGCATCTCGCGATTTTTTCACATAGGCCACATTCAAACGACGAAAGGTTGACGTTTTTGAAACGCCAGACCGAGTTTTGTTCCCCATGTATTTGGGAACAAAGCTCGTGCTCACGTTAGAGTGGAAGAACAACATGACCTTACTACGAGTGCAAAACTTGAATTCGTATGAAAGATGATGGCACATTGAATGGTTATTATGACAAGCTTGAACTTGTGGGTCCGATGAGGTGGCAACTTAAGAACGTTACCTCGAGCCGTTCGCAGACGGAGTCAAAGCCTAAATCTGCAGAGGGGGGCTTTTGTGCTTGGATCACTTTGGGGGACTCGCGAGTGAGCGAGGGGGGGTAAGAGCTCATGATGATGATCGCGGGGAGTGTCGAGTAGTAGAGACTTGGCCGTGGTAAGGAGACCGGGACGGCGACGGACATAAAGCTAACCGTGTCCATCCAAAGCCGGTCAATCTGGACAGAACAACGTTCTTCCAACAGCGGCAGCGAACGAAATCCAACATCATAGTTTGAGGTGATCCGGTTCCAAGGACTCGCTGTCTCCTAATAAATTATTGACAGGCCTGAGTGACACGATCACAAACATGACTTCGTTGTCGCGGTTACGGGTTTGTAGTTGAACGTTGAACCAGCTAAAGAGCCTGGAGGCAGTACAGGCTACCGTATCATACGATACAGCTCCGCGGCACCGAAACTTCTATTTTAGCAGTCGCCCCTGTCGAGTGTCAAAAGTCGTCTTATAATTTCTTGTGAATCCCATTCACACAAAAAGACAGGGAGAACACATTGTAGTTTTCCTTCTATGCGGTGAAGTGTATCCGAGTGTTCATGTTGCAATTGTGAACTGCCTCTTGCTGCGTGGCCTGCTACTATACATGCCTTGGTTCCCTCTACTAGCATTCAGTGGTTCAACGATCGAGCGATTCATACGATTCGCATTTCAACACAGATATTCATTCAATCACAAACGGACACTACAATTCGATCGTACACTTGCTCGCCCTCTTGGCTACACCACAAACTTGAACTACAGGTTTGTTGAACCTTGGGAAGGCCGTTGAGCCTTGCCTGTTAAGTTTTCCTGAATTCCTCTTCGTGGAGCACTTGGAAGCTATTGTCGCTGGCGTTAATAACAACATTCAGAAGAACAGTAAAAGTAAAACTCACTTCAAGCCATCGCCTATGGAGACAGATGACAATAAGAGATAGGAAGCAGAAAAATAGAGGGAAGCTTACCAGACTCGTGATCATTCGTATACTCGTACACCTCAGGCTGATAATCCACTTGAGAACGGTCACAAACACGTCAAAAAATGACATACCTTGTTGCCGAATACGACCTGAACAGAACCGCTTTTCGGACCCTTAGTCCCGTCGGTGCCATGGCCGGTGGCGAAAGTGAGCAGTTCAACTTTGGAAGGGGCCTTGACGCCGAAGCTGTGATACACCTATTAGCAAGAAATAAAACTTTTAGACAGATGATGTAGTATTACGGTTCTGTCCTCTTCGTGGGTGGGTTTCCTCCGTTCGGCACACCGACAAGCACCCCTGCCCCGGTAAACTTCACGTCAGGGGGATACTGGTGGCCAATCAAACGAATAATCTCGACATCTGGAGTGATGACCTCCAGAAAGCCGAAGTCTAAGATAAAAAATCAAGGTCAGTAATGACAATAATAATGAGCACACAATCAACTTGCTCGCATCGATATTCAATTCAGCTGGGACTGTGACGGACATGGTCTTTGTGACTTGGAATAGCTTCTTGTAAACTCGCAAAGGGATCTGGAGTTGTTGCCAATAACAGAAATGGGAGCCTATTTATGCAAATAGTCCATCCAACCAGTGCCGGGGTCTCCACGGGTGAACCTGAAATTGACGTGAGCCGTATTTGCATCCATTCCTCTTGTCAACTTGAATGGACGTCCTGATCATGCACATATTTTCGCCTTTCCTTTCTGATACCGTGTTATTGTACCGTGCCGGTACTTACTCGGCATCGTCTGGATCCAGGAGAATCATGCCAGCATTAGGACCCCACAGTCCGACATGTGTTTGGGGTTGGACGTAAATTATTGATCGGTGACCACATCCAGGGAATCCTATGGTGGTCCAAACGTCAAACCGTTGAGAACGAGTGGAAAGCAGGCAGAACAACCTAAAGAACCACGGATTTTGTCAAGTAATATTTTGCACAGCCAAAGTAAAGCAAAACGACAGATTGATGTATGCAAGGCACTCTTGGTGTGATAACTAATTGGATCTTCCATGTCGCACAACTCGGAAGCGAAGGACTGGAAATGAATTATTCCTACGACTTGGGACTAATCCATTGGATAGAATTTACGTCATAACCATGTGGGGCTAATTGTAGGAACAGTAAAATGTTTGATTTCCTTTTGTGTATCGAGAACAGCATAGTGCCAAGATATGGGACGCGATGTCAGCTTCGGAACAAGAACAGAATGATTGATAGAGAATAAAGGTGCTTCCCAATGGATCTCAGGAACAACACTAGAAGCGATTTTATTAGTTTCCGTGAAGATTGGGACTCCGCCAGGTCATGTATGTACGATCAAACCATTAGTGTGCACAGTCCGTTTAGGTAGAATACACAAGTGCTTCGATCAGTGATAACACCCCTGCTACATAAATAGGCCGCATCTTTCGAATTGATTGTACAATCGTGCATCATGAAGGAGATGTGTTGGACCATGTCTGGTACTCTATTACATGAATGGGCATCAGAAGAATGTGCTGGATCCAATATCGTCAGAAAGCTGTGGGTAGGAAGGTGATGAGTTCTTAGCCGAATTTTGTACTATCACCATTAGAGCTGAACAAAAAAATTCAGCAAGAGCCAGAAAAGTTCAACCAAACTGACAGGCCAGATTGTGTTAGCTGTAAGTATACCAAGGAGTTTCATTCTTTAGAGTGTTCTGGGCCCTTCAAGAGAGAAGAGAACAGCTGCACACCTAGGTTCATTGCTCATCTTGCAATTCTTTTCATGAAGGTGGCCTGAGAGGCTGAGGTCTCTGAAATGCCCAATTAAGTTTCACTCCGAAGGCATCAAAAAAAGTGGCTCATGTTCATAGTAGAATGGAAGGGAGGTGTGCAGACTTACCACCAGTGCAGAGGAATTCGCATGATGGTAATGTCTTGTCAAGTGGTCACTATAGGAAAGGTGGTTTTACAAGCCCTCTGCTCACACTAATGCTACTTGCCAGCCATCGCAGGGTGAGAGCTGGGATAGGAATAAGAGGGCAGGAGAGATATACTGTTATATGGTGAGGTATTGGAATATATGCTGTAACCACCTGACCTCCAACCAACTTGACATCAGCCCAAGTTGTTTCCATGTTGCTATGACCTGGTCTCTTATTTGCAACATTGGAGCAAGAATCATATACCATGAGTATGGCCTCAGCTTTCATGGCTCATCCATCTTGAGGAAAAGACAAATGAATAGGCGTTCAAGATTTTATATGAGATCACAAATGTGACAATGGTCATAAGCTCATTACATATCAAACACCAAGTTCAAAAAGGTAGGAACAGGAGGATGGCACAAGTCATCCATGATGAGACTTACCAGTGTGACAAGGTATACTTTCTATATCTCCTCATGGTAAAGAAATCATATGTCAGGATTAAATAAGAGATTCAAGTTCCAACAAAATTGAGCTTTGCTTTGATTATGTTAAAGACATCAAAACTATGATGTGACAGCATGCAGGCTCAGTGGAAGATGACTGAGACTTGAAGTCGACTTGTTTAAAGTTTGAATCTATCACAAACCAACATTTTTTTACCATTGAAATTGACTTCCACATTGCAGGATCTCATTAAATACACAAGATTTGAGTGAGGTCAAGCATGATTGTTGCAAAGCATGGTTGAGAATCTTACACAACAGAAGTGAAAATTGGAACAATTATAGGTAAGAAATAACACTATGTTTTTTTTGGATATATAAGTAAGTAGGGTCTAGTTAGGTGACAATAGAGTTCATCACAGTATCAACACAGCCTAGAATTATATCAAATGAAAGAGAAGTAATATGAAAATGAAAAGAAGTCTGCCTTGTGTAAGTCTAGAGTGCTTTTCAATATCTTTCTTAATCAGCAAGTCATATAATCCTTACATAAACAATCTTTGTTGAAAAGTTGAAAAATCAAAAATACTTACAATTACATGATCTAAATTAGGGGTTTTCAAGAATTGCAACAATGACTGACTTAATATATATATTAGCAAGAATTTACTTTAATTATCTTGAAACAATAATAATAATATTACAATTCACTTCTGTTTTTTTTCCCTTCCTTTTGCCTTCATATTTCTTTTGTACCTTAGTTATCCATAGCTTCCAGACTTATTTATACTGTAGATGACTCACTTTTCTATTTTCTAATATAGTCTCTTTCTTATATTATACAGTAAGCAACAAAACTGATGCAATGTTTGCATCATTTTGATTGAGGAGTAAATATCTGGAGAGCCTTTGATGCTAGACCCTCTAACCTGGATACCAATAGAAAGCCCTAATTAAGGGCTTTCTGATGGTATATGGGTCTATTATGTAATTCTTACTATATCAGGAAATATTCCGGAATTAATAAAGGGTACTCATTGCATTGATTTTGTTGTTGACACTGTAAAATGCTAAATCTCTATATTGTGAGGGTTTATTACATAATCAATGGTCACGTGATGCATCATAAGTCCAACATGATACAAGCAAACACAAACACCATCACTTTCTCAACAACCACCATCATGAAATCCCTTTTCATTGAACAAACCCATTATATCATTTTTCTCTTGGAATTGGGTCACTCAACTCATCAAATTGCTCATTCTACTGGTTTAAACCAATCTACCATCAGCAGGATATGCTCCAAAAATCTTCCCAACCTCCCCAAACACTATGGTGGTTGTCCTTCCATCATTTCTCCTATTGATATATGCCATGCCATTCATCTAATTGGAACTGAAAAGGCTGAAAATGTAGTCCAGATCACCAAAACACTTTAGGATGTGAAGAACCATTCCATCTCCCCCCAACTATTTGCTGTCACTTGAAAAAAGCTGGTATGAAGGCTGTGGTAAAGCAAAAATACCCTTTTTTTCATTAATATCATAGGAGGGCAAGATTGGACTTTGCTTTAAGCTACCAGAATTGGACTGTTGAGGACTGGAAGTGTATTATATGGTCAAATGAGACCAGAATTAATTGCATTGGATCAGATAGAAGGAAGTGGGCTTGGAAAAGGGCAGGAGAAAGCCTCAGTGATAGGATTGTATAGGGTATAGTTAAGTTTGGGGGAGGATCAGTGATGCTATGGGACTATATGACTTGGGAGGGAGTTGGAATGGCTTGCAAGATTGATGGTAAGATGGATGCTAATCTCTATGTGCAAATTTTGAAGGATGAACTCCAACAAACCCTGATGGATTATGGACTTTCTCCAGAGAACCTTATCTTTTAGCGAGATAATGACCCCAAGAATACTAGTAAGAAGGTCAAGGAATGGTTAGAGGGGCATGAATATGAGATCATGGTATGGCTTGCTCAATCTCCAGACCTTAACTCCATAGAATACCTATGATTTCTCCTCAAGAGAAGGCTAGCAAAGTATTCTGAGCTACCAAAAAGGATATTAGAGCTTTGGAAGAGAATTTAGGAAGAGTGGTATAAGATTGGGGTGGAGGAATGTCAGAGGTTGATTGAGAGTATGCCTAGAAGAGTTTAGGAGGTCATCAAGGTCAAAGGAGGATACACTTCATACTGATCTATGATACCCTTAATATCAGCAACAAAACTGATGCAATGAGTACCCTTCATTAATTCCAGAATATTTCCTGATATAGTAAGAATTACATAATAGACCTATATACCATCAGAAAGCCCTTAATTAGGGCTTTCTATTGGTATCTAGGTTGGGAGGTCTAGCATCAAAGGCTCTCTAGATATTTACTCTTCAATCAAAATGATGCAAACATTGTATTGGTTTTGTTGCTTACTGTACAGCACATTTAGATAGAATAGCACCCAAATAGCATCCCTATTACATGAATAGAATCTATCCTTTGAATCAATTGAATGATCCTATCTCATAAGAGAGTTACATCAAGCCATGACTAGTGTCCTGTCACATGAATGAACATCCAAAAAGCATATCAAAACCATTATCCTTGGAAAGTAGCAAGTAGGAAGGCAGTGTAGCTCTTAGCTGAATTTGTCTATCACCATTAGAGCTAAATAAAAATTTCAGCTGAGACCCAGAGAATCTCAACCAAACTAATACCCCAAGCATTCCAGTCATACATATTCCAAGGAATCTTGTTCTTGAGACTATTCTGGACCTTCAAGAGACAAAAGAACACCAGACTCTACAACAAATGCAAACAAAGAACATACCCCATATCTAGGTCCATCATTCATCGACATCTCACATTTTCTTCACAAAGGCAGTGTCAAAGGTCGAGGTCTCTGAAGCTGAAATACCCAACTAAGTTCCGCTCCGACAATGTTTGAGGTCTTAAAGGGGCTTATGTTCACGGAATGACGGAGGTTTTTTTTTGCGTAACTTCCCCCCACACTCACACCACTCGCCAACAGCCGCAGGGTGAGAGCTGGAACGCCAATAAGAGGGAAAGAGGAGATGTACCGTTGGAGAAAAGCATACGCCGAGGTATCCGAACGTATGCTGTAGTCACCTGACCTCCAACCAACGTCAGCCCGAGCCGTTTCCACGTCGCTACGACCTAGTCTCTTATTCACAACGGACGCTTGGGGTGCTCGGCTTCACTCGTCATATATGGCAATACGTATGGCAGCTGGTACCGAAGACAACAGTCACCATGCTGCGCCAAGCCCGGCTGGCCGAAGTAAGAACGGGGACCCTTGTGACGTGCACGACGACGACGAGCATCGGAATTGCCGCAACGTGGCTCAATGTGATGCCTCCGACGAGATGCGCGAGGCCACGTCGGGAGAGAATAGGGCGGCCTGTAGTCATCCAGTCGCATGGCAGTATCTGGAATGCAAAGCAAGTGCACCAAGACGGAGTCGAGGTCCGGTTTCGTGGATATCACGAATAGAGAAGGAAGGGTCCAGAAAGGGAGCAAAGATGAACGGAAGAGCGAGAGGATGGTTGTGAAGGTGCCTACGAGTGTGAACGCGAACGGGAAGAGAGACTCGCGGGCTGTCGTGGTCAAAGTACAAACGGACAAGACTTAACGTACCACTGTCCACAGTGTTTCCCATGCGGTATGACGGCAAGGGCTTGTAAAGGGAGATGGTGTAGATCTAGACTTGGGCATCGTTAGGAAAAGTGGAAATCGAACGGGACGATAACGGACCGGAAGCTGGTCACGTCTATCCAAACCGGCCCACCCGGACGTTCTTCTAAACGAACCAGCAGACAGACATAACAGTGGGAGGTAATGTGTCCATTGTCTGTCGCGAAATGCTCGAGCAAAGAGAGTCGGCTACACAATCCCAAAGACTTTGCTGTCGGGGCCATCAGTGGAAAGAAAAGAAAGGAAGTGAATGCCCCGCAAACGCACGTCGCTCTGTGCTAACGCACTCGTCATCGAAAAGCTAACGCTCCCACGTAAATTTCGATTTTAGCAATCGCCCCTGTTCATACTACGACATCGTTACATCACAGCTACATACCCTACAACGCATCCCGTCTTATGTAGCTCCGCCGACCTGGAAAGGACGATGGTTCAATCGGACGTTCGAGGAGGATCAATTTCACCTACCTGTTCCAGAATAGCGTCGATCATGTCGCCGTCCTCCATCTCGGCCTGTTCGCGGCTCAGCACGAACCCCCAAAGCTCCGAAAGGAATCGTACCTCTGCGGGCGTGCCTTCTGGCCTTAGTCTATGTCCATCGTGGACGAATCTGAACGTCCCTGTGCATGCCACGATCGGATCAACGCGCGTGCTGGATCAAGGTAAGCAGACCTGCCTGGTTGTTTACCAAAACGCTTCTGTTCACGCTCGTGAGAGGACGACCACACGTACGACAGAGAGCACGACGTACCTCTGCTGCCTCGAATATCTTCTTGAAGGGCATGTTCGGCTTAACTTTGACGGTGATGTCTATGTGCCGGTGAACGACAGAAGGGACCAGCTGGGTACGGACGTACGCTGGCCTTCGTAATTTACAAGTACGTTCAACTTTGGTTTGACGTCTTCAACTTCCTCCTGAGACATGATGCAAAGAAAACGCAAAGTCGCGCGCGCGTCGCGTGGACTTGCGCGATCAACAAGACCAAGGGTGAATACGTTACGTAAGCCCAGGTATATACACCAACTATTATAATGACTCTGGCATACGATCGTACAGTAAAAGGAAAATACACGGGATGGGGTGCAGGTCAAGAAAATTTCCATCTGACATAACGACTGGTTGACTCGCTGAAAAAAAAAAAGAGTAGAGATGAATCACGAACCTATTTCCACAGTTGACACATCTGCATACCAAAAGTGAGCGACGAAATGCGATCGGAACACACAAAGACGTACGTTACGAAGGTCGTCATTGGTTCGTCGGCACTTCGCGTCTGTGCCTGACGGTAGCGGCATTTGCGCTTGGGGTGTGTCAGTCGGACGGACGGACACGCGACAACAAACGACTCGCCTGCTTGCATCTTCCGCACTGAAAGCCCTCGGTCTCTGCCTCCTGCTCTCCGGCGCCGAGGGTCTTGAATAGATTCTCCTCCTTAATTTTGCGGTCGGCAGCACGACGTTCCTCGGACATCATTTCCTGTGTGCGTGCGTTAGCCTGGGAAAGAAGTACGACTGAATGGAAGGGCACCTCGCTAGTCATTTTGCTGAATTTTTCGGGGGACAGCTCACCGCTGACGATGCTTTCGCGCAAGCTGGGATTGGCCTTGTCCTTGAGGTTGACGAAGAGAGATCGAATCTTGCCCTTGTACTCTGCATTCGTGAAGCCAAACTGGGCAAACACGGCCTTTTCGACGGCGATCGCGCGGCTCTGGATCAGATCGGTTGCTGAGGAGAGGGTCGAGTCAGATCGAAGCGTGCGCGCGCAAGGGGCCAAGAAAAACGTACGGGCGCCCGAGTCACAGGCGAGGCCATCGTATATGAGCTCAGCACATCTATCGCGGGTGTTGTCGCCGGTGGCGGTCACATTGACGCCGTCGGATTTGTGTCCACGGACTTCGGCTTTGCCGTTGGGGGTGGGTGTGTGCGCGGGGGTGGTGGACGTGGACTGCTTGCGCGCTGGGCGGGGGTGAGAAACGGGGAGAGGGGACAACGAAGCGAAACACGACACACCTGGGGGTTTCACGCTGACGGGACTCGACTTGTTGCCCGCGGCCGACTTTGCCTTGTCGACCTCATTTTTCCACTTTTTGACGATCTCCTTTGCGAGATCAGAGACGTCTTTGGACTCGTGCGTACGAAGCTTGCCCACTGCGAGACCCGCCTTGCTCTCCTGGCGTAGGGAACGGCGATACACACACGGGTTCGGGGGACATGAACGATCTACGTACCCTCAGCAGCGCCTCGTTGACCTGAAATTCCTTCTTGAGCACCTTTAGAATGGCCACCCGTTCCTGCCGAGGGGCAATAAGTGCGTGCAAAAACGAAAATGAAAGGGTGGACTACCGTACCTCATTCGTGCTGGCCGACTGGAGCTGCTTGACATGTCTTTTGAGTTCTGCTGCGTCGGACATTGTTGTAATTCTACGCTGCTAATACCGACTAACGCGCTATCCTACTTTCTTTCACCTCCGGGACGAAGAACGAGAGAGAACGCACGCAGACGCGCGCACAAACAACTCCGCTGCTCCTTCCCGAAAAGGAAGCCACCTACGTTGTCGCGAACGATGCTCGGTCCGCTCGATCCACTCCGCAGACGCGCTGCGAAACGAACCCGCGACGTCTTCAGCGCATGTCCCGACGACGCCATCGAAAACGACGAAGTCAGGTGAGCGAAACCCGACGGCGCTGTCTTCGTCGCTGACCCGACGGACAAGCACACGACTTCGTCTCGCCGTTAAAATGGCAGACGAGTACAATCACTACCGCGACCTCCCCCCGGTCTTGTTGGCACAGCAGGGCCCACTCGGCCCAGCCCGCCCCGCCTCCGCCTCCTCGCAAAAACTGCTCACCGCCGCTCCGACGCCGAGCGACACCTCGCGCATGATCGCCACCATCGACAACGCACCCAAAGCCCAGCCCTCCACGTTCGCCACCGCCTCCAAACTCTCCGAGGCGCTCACCCTCCACAAGACCACGCGCACCATCAAACCGACGTACCACCCCCCATGGAAACTCGTCCGCGTCATCTCTGGCCACCTCGGATGGGTCCGCAGCGTCGCCGTAGAACCAGGGAACACCTGGTTCGCTACCGGCGCCGGGGACCGCGTCATCAAGATCTGGGACCTTGCCTCCGGCTCGCTCAAACTCTCCTTGACCGGCCACATCTCCACCGTGCGCGGCTTGGCGGTCTCACCGAGACATCCCTATCTCTTTTCGTGTGGAGAGGACAAGGTGCGTGCGCCGTCCTTTTTTTTTGCGCTCGCGTTCCTTACCCGTCTCAGATGGTCAAGTGTTGGGACCTCGAAGTGAACAAGGTCATACGCCACTATCACGGCCACCTCTCGGGCGTCTACGCTCTCAGTCTGCACCCCACCCTCGACGTCCTCGTCACCTCGGGCAGAGACGCCTCGGCGCGCGTATGGGACATGCGCACGAAAGCTCAGATACACGTCCTCTCCGGCCATTCTGCCACCGTCGCCGACGTGAAATGCCAAGATTCCGACCCACAGGTCATCACAGGCTCGATGGACTCGACCATCCGGTGCGCGCGCGTTCCCCCCCTTTTTTTCTGTTTTCACGTAGACTCAACTCCCCCGCCGTCCTCAGTCTTTGGGATCTTGCAGCGGGAAAAACTATGGTGACGCTCACCCACCACAAAAAGTCGGTGCGCGCGCTCGCGATCCACCCTACCGAGTACTCGTTTGCGTCTGGCTCGGCCGGCGGGAACAATATCAAAAAATGGAAATGTCCCGAGGGGGCGTTCGTGTTCAACTTCCCGGGCCACAACGCCATCATCAACACGCTCTCCGTCAACGCCGAGGGCGTCTTTTTCTCTGGAGGTGCGTGGTAGCGTCTCTTTTTGGGTCGCAAGCTCGTTGACCGGTTTGCAGGCGACAACGGGACGCTCACGTTTTGGGACTACAACACGGGCACGCCGTTCCAGAACATGGACGACGTTCCGCAGCCGGGTTCGCTCGAGGCAGAGGCGGGCGTGTTTTGTTCGACGTTTGACATGACGGGGACGAGGTTGATCACGGGCGGGGCAGATAAGACGATCAAGGTGTGTTTTGATTTGCTCTCTTTTTTTTTTC
>JBBPMT010000352.1:0-17552 GCA_038090455.1 Garcileccinum viscosum
GTTATAACCGACCAAAAGACCGATAAAGACCGATTTTATCGGTTTTTATCGGTTTTGGTCCGGTTTTTTCCATATCAGGAAATTCCCAGGACCGGTTATGGTCCGGTCTTTCCAAATTTGGGCAAAAGACCGGACCAGACTGGACCTTAAAACACTAAAGATGATGTTTCAGATCAGCCATTCTATGAGGCAGTGGCTGCGCAATGCTGAAGTTATTCCAATATATCAAATTGTTCAACATTGCCATCTAATACTGATATTCCCCACATGGCCCCATTCACCTTCACTGGGTCCATGGCCATGCCCTGGTGGAGGCCCAGCATTTCTACCTCAACCAGCATATCAACCTTCACATGTTCAAACAATATAAACTACATAATTAATTTGATCCAGATGTGCCAGTGGTAAGTTTGAGGAGTTTTATATGTTCATTGCAAGTCTATTCATGCTCATTGAACACAATTCAGATTCTGACTAGCATTATTAATCTCTCTGCTCATCCTGCTGATATCAAGGATCTCACAACTATGATTGTCTTGGCATCATTGTCACCAGGTATGCTGCCTCATTGCAAACTCACCATTATCTCAAGTCACTTACCACATATTTAAGGATCTATCTATATTCTATATACTAATTATTTACTAGTTTTGTCTACATATCAAGTATACCAGTGCTGCAACTATGGCCTGTGTCATGTACAGCTCAACCTTGTCCACTAAGTTCACTCATGTCACCTCAAGTCACTCATTGATTATTTAGGGACTTCTTATTTACCTGCTCCATGCACACACAAGTCTCTGTGATTGCAACTGTATCCAACATATCTAGAGTACTCCCCCACGGCCTTTCTCATCCTCTGAATTGCAGCCAAGATCATTTCAGAATTGGTAAGTGTTTGGGTCTTTTATTTGCCATTGTCTCAAGTTGCTCATCATATATTTCAAGGCTTCTTGAAAGTGTTTGCTTTGTCAACATTTTTTTGTCTGATCAAGATTATTAGAGTCTGTCCTTCAACCACCATTATGTCAAATCACTCACCAATTATACTAGGATTTCCCATGTATCTGCTATATATACACCAGATCTCTGTGATTGTGACTATACCATACTTTCATGAGTCCTTGCTACTTAGACTGTGGACATCATGTTGATGGCTTCTCTTTGGGTTGCATTTCAACTCAAAGTAGATTTTTCACATACTTAGCTACCACCTTGACAATCTTGCCACTGACCAAGTGCTTGTCCTTTGACATGTGCATCCATCTTTACCCTCTCTTTGTGCTCACCATTGCCCTCACCACCTCACAATCAACATGGTCACCAATGCTTTTATGATGCCATCAACTTGAGATACTCAAACTCATGTCAAAGATCATCTGTGATGATATGTATTTGAACAAGTCCTAGTCAATAGTGGTGCAGGGTATGTTCCAGCTTTAATTCCCAGATTTTTGTTATTCAAGTCAGACCCCATAGTTTGGTGTCTATGGCTGGTGTCATTCACACTCATCCTCATGCTTAGTATTGCCCATCCTTAACTTGCCCCTTCTAGGTACACATGCCTCTCATTCTTCCATGTCACATCATGTAACTTTCCTTTATAATAGGCTGCTGCAGCCATTGCCACCTTCTTATTTGAATATCTGCTGGACAACAAGAAACATACACTCTCACCTGATGCATTGATTGATGAGCCCAACTCAGAGAAGGATGAGCTCAGTGTCCTGTGGGCAGCCTAGTGCATGAGTTTGGTTTAATCTATCATGGCTCCAAATAACATTGCAATATATAGACTAGCTATATCCTATTTTCACAAGGGTCTCTTCCATGCAAGAGAGACAACCAGATACAGCTATTAGCATGGACAATATTAAAGTCATAGATATTATTAATACTTTCTCTGATGTCAAGGGTATCCATAGATCCATCCTTATCATCAATTTGTCACCCATCTCCTTGTTTAGAGCTTAGCTGAGTGACCTCATGTTCACCTCCCCCCTCCCTCATCACCAATACTCATTGCTGTGAAAGCAACACAAGCTTACTGCATGCCAATACACAGATCTATATGTGCACAAACATAGCAAACAAGGAAAAGGAATCAAACAGATGGAACTTTGAGTCAGGAGATGTTAGTCCTCTCCCTAGTTCATGTTTGCAGTATGTTTAGGGAGAATTTTTATGCTTCAGGTCAAGTACCCACCAAGCATTATGTATTTCCAGGCCTCTGTATGTTGTTGAAGGAGTGGATTTTTTCACAAAGGGGTGACAGCTAGATGACATACCATACCATCCCTTGGATCATGTCTGTCAATCTTTGACATCCCAATAATGCAAAGAGCATCTTCTATCTCTTGGTTATGAATACAGTAAATCATATCCTGCCTTTGCACAACTATCAGTTCATCAAGAAAGGATTCCATCATGCTATACTGAAATGTGGACTTATTGTTTTCATCCTAGATGCATGAATGAAGTGACAAGAAATGAGTGATATGCTCTATATTTATGAGACTGGCTCAGGGCACTTGAATTGCAATTGCAAGACTGCCAACCAGAGGAGCCAGTGTTAAAAGGTGCCATAGCTAGACAACATAAAGCAAAGGGTACTTCAAAGCAGGTCAAACCACAAGATGTGAAGCAATCATGCATTATTCAAGCAGTGACCAGGAAATTGGGCAGCAAGAAAAGAAAAGTGGACTCGGATGATGAGCTGGATGACTTTGTGGTTTTTAGTGACATGGATGAAGGCCAGCCTGACATCTCTCTTAAGGATTCAGAGGACAAGCTTGATACTCTGGCTTGCCTGCACCAAGGCAATACAAGTGATGCTCTCTTGAGTTATCCTATTTCTCCCAATATCTCTGCTATGGTAACCAACAACACAATGTCCCAATCACAAGAACCTGGACAGATAGTCAGATTTGACAACAACCTAACCAATACTGTGCTTATAACTAGTCCACCTGGTTGTGGGAAGACTGCCACAGTTTATGCTTGTACTAAGGAGCTGGAATGGGAAGCTTTTGAGGTGTATCCTGGTATTGGCAAGTGTAATAATGCCAACTTAGATCATCTGATTGAAGAAGTGGGCAAGAATCATATTGTTCAGATGGTTCATAGGCATGTACCAATGATAGCAAATAAATTAGAGGTAAAGGGACCCATGGAACTCCATGGATATCTAGCTAAGTGCAATATGGATCAATTTAACAGAGTTAAGAAAAAAGAAGAAGTGGGAACTGAAGGATGGCCTATTAGTCTCAAGGCTGACAGTCCAACACATGGGCCACAATGACTGCCACTTGACGAATACATTGTCTTATCAGAAGATGTGGACATCTCCAGGATCTGCCATGCTGGTCTCAATGAACCGAAACTGAACATTGTGCTGTCTCTCATGCTCTTAGGGAAAGTGAACATGTTATTCAAAGAGGAGACAGGTTTTTGGGCTGCAGTCATTGATTTCATATGGAGCTGCCAGAGGCTAGTTGTGACGAACTGCTATTGGGAGCAAGTGAGATCGAGAAAGAGATGTGTATAACGTACGCCTATTGGTTCGTCAGTGGGGTTACAATCCATGGATACCCAGATGTCTCGTAGGAAAGATGAATACTCTTGATGAGTCACAGTTGGTATGGGACCGCTTGTGGGACCTTATGCAGGAGACAAGGGGGTAAACCGACTATAACAAGACTGAGGAGTCTTGGTCGGTGATTCCTACTATATATACTATCAATACATGCGCACGGACCAAGGCCTTAAGAGCCAGTACCTGCTATCTATGGCTATAGTGTCCATGAGATAGACGTGTGACAATAATAAACGCTATCAGAAGCAATAAACGTGGTGTAGCGAGAGAATGGAAGCCACCACCGTGAGAACTATGAAAGATGGCCACGTACCATGAGGTGTGGCAAATCTATAGATAAACGAAGAGAAGATCCATCGGGATCCGGGATCTATCAAGATACGATGGAGATCAGGATTGGGAGATGCGCGGCCGATGAAAGGTGAAGAGAGCCGGCGCCTATAAAAAGGTAAACAATAACAAATAAAGGGACTCGCACGATAGTATCACGTGATCACCAGCGTCTAGCTGTCATGTGACCAAGGGGAAGCACTGGGGATAAGCGCGCGGCTATGAGGGAAAAGGGGTAAGACCCAATGCAGAACCCTAGATTAGGGGCAAGGTAGGTCACGACCGAGGTTCGCAACACTACACCCTCTCTACGATCGAGATTCCAGATCGATCTATGACGGAGTCGAGGAAGAGGAGGGAGTGACCTAAAACTTGGGGAAGGTCAGAGCCCAGGGACTATCGTATAAAGAAAAGAAAACAATCGTCTATGAAAAGAAAATGTCAATGGTAAAACTCGCTATACTATCAAGAAAATGTCAGATTCGATATGATAAAAACGATGGTGAAAGACCAATATGAAACGATAAGTGCCAAAAGGCCGCTGACCACGTGGAGAGAAAACACAATGTCTCCACGGGCAGTCCTATCAAGGGGTAGTCATAGACTCTATATCGATGAAGAACAACTTATCTATCGGTAACCAACCTGCACTCTTGTTCAGAGGCGGCAGTCACGGGTAAGATGGTGTCAAAGCCCTATGTCTATCAATCGAGAAGTGTCAATAACTATGTCGGAATGAAAAAGAACTCGCTATAGGTTTGCAATCGAGATAAAAAGTGTCTGGGGAATGCGTCAAAGCAACGAGAAAAACAAGTGAAAAGTTTGACCATAAATGATCACTTCCGCAAGTATCATTCGTCTCTTCGATACTCACTTGCGACTCCTTCGTGACTCTTCAGTTGTCGCTACTTGCTATGTTCGTCAAGGCTCGCCTGTTGGCTCGCCTTATGCTATATCTTGATGCTCACCTTTCGGCTCACATCCGAGACGGTGTTCCCTATACACCTACGCCCTCTCTAAAGAGCAGCGTCCCGATGCTCTCGAGTATCAAATCAAGAATGAGATTGTTGTGAACCTCGGTTGTGACCTACCTTGCCCCTAATCTAGGGTTCCACATTGGGTCTTAACCCCTTTCCTCGTATAGCCGAGCACTTATCCCAGCGCTTCTCTTCTGTCACATGACAGCTAGACGCTGGTCATCACATGACACTATTGTGCAAGTTCTATTATTTGTCTCTGTTGACGTTTTTATAGGTGCCGGGCTCTTCACCTTTCATCGCCCGCCGCATCTCCCGATCTGGATCTCCGTTGTATCTTGATAGATCTCAGATCTCTGCCACAGATCCTTCATTTCGCCTATCTATAGATCTGCCACACCTTATGGTATGTGGACGTCTTTCATCTTCTCACGGCTGGCTTCCATTCCTTGCGCCACGCCTCGTTTATTGCCTCGTTGCCTTTATCTATAGATGTACGGCTACCTCATGGACTCCTTACTATAGCCATAGATAGCAGGTGCCTGCCCTTAAGGCATGGTCCGTGCACCTTGTACCATAGTATATAATATAGCTCCTCCGGTGACAAGACTCCCCAGTCTTGTTCATCTAAGGATTTGTCTCTCATCTCTCCATAGGAGAACGCTGACCGACCACCTTGCTTGACTCACCACGAGTACTATCTCTTTCTACAAGTTCTCCATCGGATAGCCCGACAAGTCGAAGGTCTATAGCAAACCCTTCAAGCGGACTATATAGGCGCGTACACCGGTATCCGCATCCCTTCTAATTCAATCTCGATAGCTGTTCGCTTCAGAGATAAGGAAAAAGAAAAAAAAGTCCTCGAAAAAAAATTACCGCCTATTTTTGGTTTTTCTATTTTCTATCCATTTTGTATTTGATTTTCTATTAGGGGTATCTCTCACGAAGAGGACACGTGCCCTATTTTCTTGCTATGGCTATAAATAAAAAGAAGAAACTCGCTAGGAGTCACATGACTATAATGTCGGCTGAAGCACGACGGTTTCCAAAAATTCTATAGATGTCAGATCAATCCGAGGGAGTTCAGGGACTCAGCCACTCCATTCTCGGTGACGCAATGGTTTCCCTTTAGCAGCCCAACAAATGTGAAGCATGCACCATCGGGCCCTCTCACTAACCACATGCACTGGATCTTATGTGGGCAGCAAATCAACCTTCTCCCAAGGAGATCTATATGACAATCTATAAGGCAATCGGACTCGATTAGTCATGGACGATAAAATAAAAAATACTCTCAATAAACCCTATAAGTCCGAGGAAGAGAAAACGAGGAGGGGGTATAGGTGCCTAGACCGGTAGACCGTGATGGTGGAGTTCTTGCTCCAGATGATCGAGCTTTTCCATGCTCGTCTTGAGATCACCATGTTTCTCGGGATTGTACCTACCCAGAGAAATCTGTCACAATATATACTCACCAGTTCGCTTGTGAGTGTCTATCATCGAGCGGATAATACGCTCTTCCAGGCGCCCATATTCACGGGGCTTCGATGAAGTGGCAGTCGACTGTGCTGCCGGAGGGGTCAAGGGAATGGGCGTCGAAGCCCGAGGGGTTGATGTGGCAGAGGCCACACTATCTATCTCGCTATCCGTACCATCTTGGGAATCTTCCCATGAACCGGCAGCCGGTACCGATTCAGGGTCTTGCTGCTTAACGGCAGCCTTCTTCGATTCTATCTTGCGCAGCTTGATGGCTGCGCGTCTTCTTGCGAGTTTGGCCTTGCGGCCCGGTGACTTGAAAGAGGTAGTTTTTGTGGTCGTTGCGGACCCTTCTATGGATGCGACCTTTGCCTTGAGGTCGGCAAGATGCTTCTTGAGTGCGTCGTTTTCCTTCTTGAGGCTCATGGCTGCCTTGAGTACAAGATCGGATGGTGGAGTCGGAGAATGTGTGCGCCGAGGCACCGATGGGGGTGAAACTCTATTTATGCCCTCTCTAGGAGCGTTGTCTGTCTTTGCCGGTTTGAATCACGACCCGGGATCTATAGGGCATTGCTTGCCAATGTGGCCTTTGCCACCGCACTTATAACAGTTTAGTGCACGCGGGCACTTCTTGGCGAAATGGCCTAATCGGCCACAATTGAAACACGCTGGACAGTTTCTTGTGGTATGCTCGCGACTCGTGCAAGCCTTGCAGGGGTAGATGCCTGCATTCAAATGCTTGTGCCCGGTGGCTCTCACTAAGAGGCCTACATGCAGGTCTTCTTATCGGCAATAGCCGGGCTCTTAGCCGTGGCGGCGTATGAATGTGGGGGAATGGCCGGTCAAACGGCCCGAGGAACAAAAGGGGTGAGTGCCTTCTTCGGGAGGCGGACCACAATGGGGGACGATGGGGTAGACATGACTCTTGATGTCCTATGCGAACGCGGGAGGATACTATGAAGGGGGGGACGTCAGAAGTCCAAAAGCTATCAATCACAATATGTAAACGAGAATCTATACCAGTGGTCCCAGTAACGAGGGAGCTATGCGCTTGTCTGCACAGCAGTCCAAGTGACGGAGGATGGCCGGTAAGAAGTCTTGTTATAATGTGACGAACTGCTATCGGGAGCAAGTGAGATCGAGAAAGAGATGCGTATAACGTACGCCTATTGGTTCATCAGTGAGGTTACAACCCACGGATACCCGGATGTCTCGTAGGAAAGATGAATACTCTTGATGAGTCACAGTTGGTATGGGACCGCTTGTGGGACCCTATGCAGGAGACAAGGGGGTAAACCGACTATAACAAGACTGAGGAGTCTTGGTCGGTGATTCCTACTATATATACTATCAATACATGCACACAGACCAAGGCCTTAAGGGCCGGTACCTGCTATCTATGGCTATAGTGTCCATGAGGTAGACGTGTGACAATAATAAACGCTATCAGAAGCAATAAACGTGGTGTAGCGAGAGAATGGAAGCCACCACCGTGAGAACTATGAAAGATGGCCATGTACCATGAGGTGTGGCAGATCTATAGATAAACGAAGAGAAGATCCATCAGGATCCGGGATCTATTAAGATACGACGGAGATCAGGATCGGGAGATGCGCGGCCGATGAAAGGTGAAGAGAGCCGGCGCCTATAAAAAGGTAAACAATAACAAATAAAGGGACTCGCACGATAGTATCACGTGATCACCAGCGTCTAGCTGTCATGTGACCAAGGGGAAGCGCTGGGGATAAGCACGCGGCTATGAGGGAAAAGGGATAAGACCCAATGTGGAACCCTAGATTAGGGGCAAGGTAGGTCACGACCGAGGTTCGCAACACTAGTTGTCATGACATACAATGGTGAGGTCATTGTTGTGTCAAGGGTGGTTGAGAAAATATGTATTCATGAAGATTGTGCAGATCCTGGTCTAGTGCCAGTAACACATTTTCCACTCCAGGCAGTCCTCACATTTGAACTGTGTCCATTGCCTGTGACTGCCACATTTCTTCAATGCCTGTTGCTCAATGAGGGCTGCCTTATTCTACATAAAGACCTGATGGCTCTATATGAAAGCATGCACATTATAGAGGAATTAGACATACTGGATGCACCACTCTACCTGCAAATTGAACTACTACCATTATTAGATCTATGATGGTCTTTGCATCCCTGGGATACTCCTCTACCACTTTTCATCTTTGACCCTTGTTATGTCCTGCTTCCTTCATCCTTTACTATCCACCTGCTAACTCTCCTCAGGTGAAGAGCCTCTTTTTGTTATGACTCTTGTTATGCACCTAACTTTTTGCACCTCTTGATAGTATTTTTCATGATCATATGACTTGATATTCATCACATGACCAATCACATGACATCATGTGACCATAGTCTAGAATGATAGTATGTCATAGGTCTGGACCATGACATTATAGCACACAATAAGTGCATGTATGGGAATCCTCCCACAACTGTGAGTCCAATATAGCTATATATGGTATATATTAGTAACTCTTATCATAATAGTACTTGCCCTACAGTGGTCTGTGTACATCATGTAATAGTATATGTAGTTGAATGTATTGACCAGCAAACCTCAGTCTGTTCTGGTTAGTTTCCCACTAGCTTCTACAGATCCCCCATCATAGTTTGTCTTGTCAAAGTGACCTAGCTCATGCTAGTGGTTGCTTTCATAAGAATAGATTCTTTTCTGCTATCTCACTTTGACTCCAGTACAAGTCTCACCTACCCACTTCTCTCTATACTCACCATAGTCAGACCCCAGCCTTAAGGGGATATACTGGATAGCCAGAGTTAAGGCTTTTCTCTGAAATAGCAGGCAGTTACTTCATTACCATAGAAGGACTGTGACCTTCTCTCCACCACATTCATATACTTGTCCAGCATTGCTTCAGTTTGCTTTGCTAGAGTAGATCTCATTCAAGAGGCCCCTCCAGCCACTGAAAAATATAGATCAATTCCTTAGCACATATTGGGTCAGTGCAATGGAGACAACTGTGCAAACCCTGCATAGTGAGCTTCTATGGGCTGAAGACTTGCAGCCTTGGAGAGCTAAATCTTCAGCCATAGCCAGACAGATATCCAGTTCCTCCATATATATCTGACACTTGGGAGTTACTATATGACCACAACATATAGGAGTTTTTCTGACAGATAGTTTTATGCAATTCCCTGACAGCAACTTCATGACCTATGCTGCAATAGCTCCTGCCTCTGACATCTCCACATGTCTTCCCATTTACAAAGACTTCAATCCCAACAATACTATTGTTCAAGATGCACCATATAAAATCATCTTTGAAAACTTCCTTGATTGGTTGCAACACAAATTCCTGCAATACCACCTCAATTCCACCCCAGTTCTCCTCAACAACACCCTAGATTTTTACCAATCCTTGATTGAATTTAACTACATAGACCATGTTGGGACTCTATGACTGTCCTCCCTCCTCCCTCTGAACTGACTTGCCTGTGCCAACAATAACTGCTAGTGTGAGCTATCCCTGTGCCTCTAGGGCTAATCCAGGTGCCCTATTCACCAATCAAATTACATTGCTGACAAAGCACCTGTCAGATATCATGGTCAGGTTGTAGGCAACTGAACAAGAAAACAAAGACCTCCAAGACCTGTTGGACCAAGAAAGGCAGGAGTACACAGACAACTCAATGTTGACTGGCAATAGCTCATTGGATCTGGCCAAAAAGGCAGAAGTCATCAAGGACCCAGAGATGTACAACAGGTCATATCGAAAATTTGATGAATGGTGGACCAAAATGCTCATATTTAGGGAGACAAGTCTTAATGTATTTGGCATACACAAGCTCAATGGCAAAAAGATTTGGAATCTTGCAGTATTTTCTAGAATAGGTACTGAGTCTGGTGAAAAGGACAAAAATGGAGCAGGCATGTGGGCACATACTGAAATTAAGAAATGCCACAATGCCAATATATTCTGGCTTCAATGGAAAGAACTGGAGGAACTGCTGAGCCACTGATTCAAAATCAGAAATGAAAAGGAGATTGCAATCAAGAAACTCACAGCTCACAAACAATAATGAAACAAGAGAACTCAGGTCTTTTTGACACAATGGCTAGCACTCTATGACCAAACAGAGTGCATGGAAGTGATGGACATCATCCTGCTAGAACAGGGCATCAGGCAAGACATCATTTGGCACATGTATATGCAGAATGAATGCCCTGACAAGCTGTACAATTTTGTTATGAAAGTATAGCAATATACCAACACCATCAGGTCATTCAAATCTTATTTTGATGGATCCACTTACCAATCTGGAGACTCAGATGCCATGAATGTTGATTGTCTCACCTCTGACAACTGAGAAAAAGTCAACTGTGCTTCTTGGAGCTGTTACAACTACATTAAAGAGGGTCACTTGGCATGTGACTGCAAGGCCAAGAGCATGGCCTATGCCAAGTGTGGATTCTGCCAAGGGGGACACCAAAAAGTGTTCCAAAGTTAAGTCAAAGACTGTTTGCACCACCAAAACAAATGCCAAACAGCATGCCCCTCCCCTTGCAATGCTCTTCCAGCCTGCTGGACATGTAAACTGGCAAGCTACTGTACACAGCATGGACTTAGAGGCCACTAGGGCCTATTTCTGCAATCTTGAAGCCCACCAGGAAAAAGAGTAGGCTCAGATCTGTCAGATAGTGTACTGAGTGCTATGGATCCTAGATATATAAATAGTTCTTCTCCTGATTTCTTTTCTTTAGTTCTGTCTCAATCAAGAGTGTGATGCCACCTGTTTCTTTTATCAGTTTTAAATTCTTTTTCTTCTTTTGATCCTGATGTAATATTAAATAGCAATTCTGAATCTGTAGCTTTCAATATATCTATTCATAGTTCCTTTTAAACTAAAATGGCAATCTCCAATAAGGAGCATGGTCATCAGGGAGTGATGCTTAATTTTGTTTTTACAAACAACAAAAATAGCTTGCCTCTAAACCAAATAGAGAAACAAGTATGTACATTCAAGCCACTCTGCAAGTTATTCATAAAAATTAACATAATCACAAAAACCCAAAAACAGAAGTCAATGCCCTGCTAGACAGCAGCGCCACCAGCATATTTGTCAATACCACATGAGCAAAGGCAAATTGAATCCCTTTGCAACTGATTGAGAAAGTTGTACCAGTACATAACATAGACAGCACTATGAACTCAGCCAGCAGAATAGCATACATTGCCATCTTAGTCATTGATTACATAGGACACTGTAAAAAAGTCATCACAGATATCACCAACCTAGGCAAGAATCACATGATTATAGGATACACTTAGTTACATGGGCACAACCTGTCCATTGACTGGATTAAGGAAACCATGACCATAAATAGGTGTCCAATGTCATATGCAGCCTTGCAACATAGTTATTTAAACCAGATGGAATTCCATGAGCAAGCATATGGATATCATATTAGCAGAGCTAATGATGGCAAATATGTATCTTCTGACACTAAAGAAGCTAAGAAGCTAGTATCTCTGGAATACCACAATTATATAGACATCTTTTTAAAAAAGGCAAGCAAGTAAATGCCAGAGTGAAAACCATGGAACCATGTAGTAGATCTGAAACCCAATTTCATACCCAAGAAAGGTCAACTGATTAAGCTCTCTCCTCAGGAATAGGATGAGATAAAAGCTTTCATTGGAGACCAGCTGGCTAAAAGATATATCCATCCCTCCAAATCACTGCAAATCTTGCCTGTATTCTTTATTCTGAAGAAAGACAGAAAGAAATGGATGGTCATGGACTATGTGTACCTAAATAAGGGTACAATTAAGAACAACTATCCATTGCCCTTGGTCTTGCAAATCATTGATAAATTAAAAGAATCTAAGATCTTTACCAAAATGGACCTTCATGGGGCTATAACAACATGTGAATCAAGGAAGGCAACAAGTGGAAGGTGTTACAAATGACTATTGGAAGGAAGTGAGAATGGGAATGATATGCGAGTAGCACTTGCCTATGGGTTCATAAGCCAGGTTTGGAGATACTGGCACCTTGCATGAACTATGAGTGACTTGAAGATAAGAGATAAAGCTTGCTGGTGAACCTGAGAGAACTACAATCTGGTGGTCAAGTCAGTAGTTGATGAAGAGCTAATAATGGAGAACAGAGGTGACTTTTAGTGGAATCTATACAGGAGACTAGAGCAAGGCTGAGTAGAACAAGACTGGGAATCTTGTCTACCAGTGATCCCATTATATATACTATTGAGTACAATGCATGGACCATGCCTTTAGGGCAGATACTAGCTATCTATGGCTATAGTAAAGTCCATGAGGTAGACAGGCATATAACAGTAATTAAAGAAATGTGGTATGGCAGAATGGAAACCAAGGACTGAGAGAACAATGAAAGATGGCCATGTATCATGAGGTGTGGCAGATCTATAGATAAGTGAAATGAAGATCTATGGCAGAGATCCAAGATCTATCAAGATACAATAGAGATTCAGATCAGGAGATACCATCAGCAATGAAGATGAAGACTGAGGTTCTATAAGATATGAGCATCTATAAAAGTGTCAATAGATGTCAATAAACAATAGATCACATGATAACTGAGTGTCTATGGTGGTCAGTCACATGACCCAATAAGATAATGCAAAAGTGCTTGATGAGTGGTTATCAAGGAAAGGGGGAAAGTTGAAAAGGGAACCCTAGACTAGGGGCAAGTTAGGTCATGACTGAGGTTCGCAACAGAAAAGAGCCTTCATTTGCCATCTCAGGGCCTACAAACCCCTTGTCATGTATCTTGGCATATACAACAGTCCTGCCACATTCCAGCAAATAATGAATGAAATCTTTGCTGATATGGATGACTGTATTATCATCTATTTAGATAATCTATTGATATTCTCAAAGCATAGCAATAGAAAGAAACTTGTCAAGACTGTGAGAAAGATCCTTCAAAGGCTCTGTGAAAATGATCTGTTCATTAAGCCTGAGAAATGTTTCTTTGGAGTATTCCAGGTGGATATGCTTGATATGGACATCAGTAAACATGGCATATCAATGAAACACAAGAAAGTAAAAGGGGTCATGGACTAGCCCACACCCACAACAGTCAAGGGAATTTGAAGCTTCCTTGAACTTGCAAACTTTTACCAATGATTCATAAATAACTATAGTCTGATAGTATATTCCTTCCACAACCTCACAAAGAAGGATCAACCATGGAAATGAGAGCAATCCCAACAGGAAGTGTTTGACATACTTAAGAAAAGCATTTACATCAGCCCTAGTACTGGCTTACCCAGATGATACAACTCCATATAGAGTCAAATGCAATGCATTAGACTTCTTCACCATAGACACTGTCCTTTCAACTAAAATAGGTGACAAATGGCATCCAGTCTCTTTCATGTCACACTCAATGACACCAGAGCAGCACAACTATACAATAGCTGATAAAGAGATACTGGCCATTATGCTCACACTCAAACAATGGAGACACCACCTCAAAGGCACTCATTACCTGTTTGAAATATGGACCAATCATAGGAGCTTGCAGTACTTCATGAAATTGCAGGATCTCAATAGGCACCAAGCATGATGGGCACAATATTTATCCTGATTTGATTATGTACTAGTCAACAAACCTGGTACTTCTATGGGAAAGCAGAAGCCCCCTCTAGATGAAAAGATCACATGATCAGCATAGAAGATGATGACAAAAATATCATCATCATCCCTACTCATCATGTCAGATCTCTTGAGGAGATCAAACTCTTTGATAGAAATAAAATAGTGCATTCAAGGTTGAAAGCTTCTGATGGGTCAATCCTCTGTGAAGGATTATGGCACTACCAAGATAAGATCTAGGTGCTGACCAAGCTTAGCAGGGGGGTAATCACTCAATTCCATGACCATTCCTTCTTCAGACATAAAGGAGCTGAAAAGATGCTCAACTTTGTCACTTGATACTATAGTTGGCCAGGAGCCAAACAAGATATAATTGACTACTGTAAGTCATGCCATAGGTGCATGTGTGTGAAAACATTGAACTAGCTGCCAGCTGGCTTATTGCAACCTTTATCCATTGCCAAGGAACCTTGGAAATCCATCTTGGCAGACTGCATTACAAGACTTCCAGAAAGTTGCAGCTTTGATGCTATTCTAGTAGTTGTGGATTACTTCTCGAAAGAAGTAGTTCTAATCTCCATGACTAAATTGGTGACCACTAAAGGAACAGCCAAACTTTATTGCAACCACATATGGAAATACCATAGTCTTCTTGATAGCTTGATCAATGACTGAGAACTGCAGTTTACATCTCAGATGATAACAGACTTGCTTAAGTTATTGAAAATCAAAAAGAAAATGTCCTCCACATATCATTTCCAGAAAGATGAACAACTGGAATGGATCAATCAGGAATTGAACCAATATCTTTGTCTATATATAGCAGAAAAGCAAGATCAATGGGCTGATTGGCTAGTCATTTCTCAGTTTAACTTTAATAACACAAAAATGTTATTGACTGGATATAGTCCCTTCCAGCTCATGAAAACATATAGTCCTTGCCTCAAGTTCAAACCTGCTCCAATTAAAGCTCCAGTAGCTAAAGAATTCACTAATGGTCTGGAATCATCCCATGAGATAGCCAAGAACCTGAAACATGCACATCAGCACATGAGTCAGCAGGCTGACAAACATTGGAGACCTGCCTCAAAGTACAAAATTGGAGATCTAGTACTCCTCTCCACCAAGCACTTGGCTCTATTGAATAGGCCATCCAAGAAGCTTATGGAGAAATGAATAGGACCTTATCAGATTATAGATGTATATACCAATGCTGTCAAATTATTGTTCTCCAAATTGAACCAAGCACATGACATTGTCAACATGTCTTGTGTTAAATACTATATAGAACCACTCAATGGTCAACCAGTTGTGTGCTCCAATCTGGTATCAGTTAATAATGAAGGTGATGACAAATATAAAGTCAAGTATATCATTGATAGTAGACCTATTGGCCAAGGATTCCAGTACCTCATTCACTGGAAAGGCTATGATATAGAAGATCATACCTGGAAGTTAGCAATCAACCTTAAAAAGTCAGCTTCAAAAGCCATTGTGGACTTTCATGTGAAGAACCCTTTGGCCCCTCAGAAGTTAAAGATGATGCAAGAATTGTTTGATACAGTTTTCTGCACATCCTTGGTTAATTTCACCTTGGGTCATTGTACTCCACTGTCATCTCTTACTCAGTCTTTTGTGAATCTGGAATCTCCACCATAGAAGGGGGGTAATGTTACAATCCTCATTGCATACCTAACTTTTTGCACCTCTTGATAGTATTTTCCATGATCACATGACTTGATATTCATCACATGACCATAGTCTAGAATGATAGTACATCATAGATCTGGACCATGACATCATAGCACATGATAAGCACATATATGGAAATCCTCCCATGACCATGAGACCAATATAGCTACATATAGTATATATTAGTAACTCTTATCATAATAGTACTGGCCCTACGGTGGTTCATGCACATCATGTAACAGTATATAGTTGAATGCATTAACCAGCAAACCTCAGTCTGTTCTGGTTAGTTCCCTGCTAGCTTATATGGATCTCCCATTATAGTTTGTCTTGTTGAAGTGACCTAGCTCACACTAGTAGTTGCTTTCACTTTTGAAAGAGTCAAAGCATCATTAATCCATCCTGTTTCCTATACAATATTAGGAGGCTACAGAGCTGATTGACATTCATTTAGATATGGCAAATGTACAGGAAGGCTAAAGCATCCTTTTGAACTGCTGAGGAGATGGATCTGTCAAAAGACCTTCACAACTGGAACAATCATCTAAATGATAATAAGCACCACTTCATTTCACATGTGCTTGTGTTCTTTGCAGCCATGGACAGTATCATCAACAAGAACCTTGTTGAGCACTTCTTTAATGAAGTATAAGATGCAAGGCTTGGTGCTTCTACAGTTTCCAGATAATGATGGAAAACATTCATTCTGAGACCTACTCATTTATTGACACATATATCAGACCCTGCAAAGTGCAAATACCTTTTTGACATAGTAGAGATAATTCCTTGTGTCAAGTGCAAAGCTGACTGGGCTCTTTGGTGGATTTCAGACCAGCACTCAATGTTTGTCAAATAACAGAGGGTGGTATTGCCATGTGGAAGAAAATCAAGGGCAAGTTCTTCTCCTGCCCCCCCCTTCACACATGTCCCATTTCACACTCTTTACAGAAGATGGATAAGTCCTCCATTGACAGGAACAAGAGTTTATGCTATGGAGACCATCTTTTTCATCAATGAGCCCTTTGTCCACTCCAAAGGTTCACCATCTCTGGTCCAAGTCACCCCTTGCTTCATGACAATACTACCTTCCAGCCATCTTTAGCCTAGTTCCTGTGTACCCACTTGAGTACACTCTTGATGGCACTCCAAAACACTATGCCTGCATGATTGAACCAAAGCTGGTGCTCTTCTCCAATGAACAAGCCACTCAGTTTGCCAAGCTTGTCACCATGTTCAATGCTGAACAGTGCATCCTCTCTGTATGCATGCTCATTACACATTATAGAGAGCTCCTGTCAGGGCTGAGTATATGCAAAGAGGGGGAGGTATTCTGCAGTATGGAAGGGATGCTGGCAGTCATATCCTACTGGTGGTGCTCCCACTACTATAATTGCTTTGACTATGGCAAGCATGACAACAATGGATGGCCTCACACCCTTATGTTTACAGAGCCTGGCATCATCACTTGTGAGTGTGGCTCTGGTGAGTGGAGATCCACCAAGGATCAGAGATGGCATGTGGTGTCAACATATGGCTGAAAAAGAGCATAAGATCATACATACTCAAACAAGTCCTGGAGGATAGGCAGAGGATAGTAGACTTGAAGTTGATAGACTTGGTACTACAAGTAGACTTGGTTGAAGCCACAGTAGACCCCATAGTAATAGCAGTGACTATATATTATCTACAGTAGCTCAAAAAAGTGTCCCAATATTTAGCTGTTTTGAAAGGATTTGATATTTGCAAGTGAACCAGAGGGAATTAGCTCTAACACTTGCTGAGTCATTAATAGCCCTAACCCTTGCCTTGAATATGAGCTCTGGGTCATGTGATTTGGTTCCCATGGCA
>JBBPMT010000353.1:0-14392 GCA_038090455.1 Garcileccinum viscosum
CATGAACATGTTGCACTTTGCCCATCATGAACATAGTTTTCACTTGGGCCCGTCGCCTGGAAGCGACGAACGCTCTCAGTCACGACTTCAGATTGTGACGGATACGATACTCCAATGTCCCCTATCTCGAATTGCCTGTGAATCACGCCTAACTAGACACACATGCGAACCTACTATGTAAATTGGCAAGAGACTATCCTCGTCGATTACTCGGGCTCATCGACCATTTTCTTCACAAACATGAGTTCAATCGATCATTATATGTTAACGGAGCACTCACATGGATCCTGGCGACGAGGGGGAGCGGAAAACAATGGATGACTGTGTTTAGCCACAGCTTATGCTATCGCCAGCACCAAATGAACAGGATAGAACCGAAATGAAATCCCTGCAGGTGCTGAGTGAGCAGTTTGCATATTGCACTCTCAGAACTTCCGAGTTCTGAACCAGTGACCTCCACCCACAGCCCCCTGAATTCGACTGTCTGACCCTCCAAAGTGGAGACTCGGAACCGCCATTGTATATCAATGATTTATTTCCACAAGAGGAAGCTAACAGATGACTCTCCGTACTGGAGGCCAGCATCTCGAGCGAGAATCTGGAGTCTCTCACCTCCTCCCTCAAGTAGGTTCTGGCCCTCGCACCCGCTTCTGCTTTGAATTCGATGCAACTCGTGGCAGGAGCATCGCAGTCGCGTTCTAGGTTCCTGCTCGTCCGTCTGCATGCCCTGGAGACACACGAAGGTGGGTGGTCGCAAGTGCAGATTCGAGAAGCACTGGTATGCAACTCCCAATGTTCTAGATTAGATCTTTGTGCATACGTCGTTCGGACGCAGCCTACGAGAACTGGGAACTTCTACGCTGAGGCAGAACGACTTCGCCAGCGTATGGCATCGCTGGATGAGTGCAGACTCGAGGTCAGAGACTCTTGGTTATTTCCTTTGTCGTGTCTTGTTGTTCTTCACTCAGTTGATGCTGGGCGCCGTAACTTCTCTGGAGATGGACCTGGGCCAATAGCAGAGGAGAGGACCCACTTCCAGTGCATTGAAGCTCCTGCCTGAATTAGCAAGCGTCTTGGGGATTGACAACCACGGATAATGTTCTGCTCCATTAGACGATCCTCGCTAGACCAAATGGCGTCACGCATGTCCCGGAGTGTCCGAATGAAAAATCGTGTAGTAGTAGTCTTTCCAACGGAGTCGCGTCATTCTCTGATTCGGAGGATACAGTGCGTGTAAATTTGAGGACTCGCGGTTTCTGGCCAATTTTGATCGGCTTTCCAACAGGATCTGAGGAAAAATATGTATTCGAGTGGGAGGTGAATGTAGTAGGCGGAATACATATCTCAAATTACAGTAACTTGAAGGTGCTAACTGGATGGACACGAGCCTCCGACTCGGAGTTGCGAACACCGTTCGAACTTCACAGTCGGCCGGAATATGGCCGCCTCTCCGAGTGATTCTTCGAGTTTTCACCCTCCCGGCGAATTTGACTGTCCAACCCTTCAGCACCTCGACGTCGACGCATCCTCCGTTGATAACATATCTCCGCAAGAGCAAGCCAGCAAGTGGCTCGCTGCGTTTGTGGCGAGCGTCTCGAGGGAGGACCTAGACTCACTTACATCTCTCTTTCACCAATATGGCTTCTGGAGGGACATCCTGGCTCTTACCTGGGACATGCGGACCATTCGCGGTCAAGTCCCGATCCGGCGTATGCTAAATGCGCGTTTCGCAGCGACTGGCTTGCACGCCTTTCACATCCTCGAGGATGTGATACGGGGACCAACAATCATCAAACCGCTCCCGGACCTGGTGTTCATCCGCTTCTGTTTCGAATTTGAGACGACGCACGGAAAGGGCATCGCTATTGCGTTCTTAGTGCCGACGTCCGGCGGCGCTTGGGCAGCCTGGTCCCTGCTCACTCGGTTGCAAACCCTCAGGCAATTCCCAGAGAAGGTGTGTGGTCATGATCACAAGTGCAATCGCACCCGAATGTACAACGATGTCCGATTTCCTAGATTAAGATATTACATACCCCTCCCCCGGGAGTACACCACGAGGACTGGGAGAACCGACGTCAAAGTGAGATAGATTTTGCCGATGGGGATCCGACGGTCCTCGTCATTGGTGCTGGTCACAGCGGGCTCGAGGTAGCAGCAAGGCTGGCTTGTCTCGGCGTCCCCACGCTCGTTATCGACAGAAACAAGCGTGTCGGTGATAATGTGCGATCGCGGTCTCATCAGCTCAGACATACTCATACTAAAGTGACTTACAATCAGTGGAGGACGCGGTACAAGACGCTGCATCTTCACGACACGAAGAGTGAGCCGACGCTTGCACTTACTAGGCTCTTGAGCTGACGTTGGATATAAGGGTACAATAGAATGCCGTACCTCAAGTGAGTGGAATTGATCACTCAACTACCATTCCATCAACTGATCATCTTGTGGTTGGTCAGCTTTCCGCCCAGCTGGCCTCTTTATTGTCCTTCCCCAAAGGTCCAGTAATTTCAGCTGACCTCTCGATACATATAGTGGCTGATGATTCACAGTTTGGTGATTGGCTTGAGCGTTATGCAATTGCCCTCGACCTGAATATTTGGCTTTCTTCCTCGATTGCGAATGCGACGTTCTGCCAAGACACGAGGACCTGGCAAGTTGACATCAATCGGGACCAACAGACAAGGAGAATAACCGTCAAGCATCTTGTGTTTGCAACCGGCTTCGGTGGTGGGTATCCGAAGATACCTAGTATCCCGGGAAAGGTGTGTCTTCTTCGTTTTCGTACGTTCAGGGCCATATCAAAATTCCATCCAGGAATTGTACCGTGGCCCCGTTTTGCACTCCACCGAGTACAGTTCTGCAGCCGACTATGAGGGAAAGAAAGTCATCGTTGTTGGTGCTGGTACATCAGGTTTGGCATATCAATTTTTATCGGTTTTGGGGGCTGACGATGTTTGTATAGGTCACGACATAGCTCATGATTTCTCTAGTCGTGGATGGGACGTTACACTGTACATATCCCAATTCGCTCTGGACTCTCCCACTAACGGTACCATCTTCTGCAGAATCCAGCGTTCACCGACATACGTGATTTCCAAGGAGGCGATGGAACGTTCTTCTGAAGGTATGACCACATTGGTCTATCATTACTGTTATTACTTCGCTAGATCATCTATCCTTCTTCGCCAGAGAGGTACAACGATCACTTTCCGACCGACTTTGCAGACGTAGTTGGCGTAGCGATGCCCTTTGCAACCTCGAAGTATTTGTTAAAAGCGTCAGTAGTGCGCACCGCAAGTGGGATTGACAAGTAGGCTGCACCATTTCTGTAAGATCTTGTTGTATGAACAATCCTGGCGAATAGGGAGCTTCTCGACAACCTGGCAACAGCCGGGTTTCAGACGTATCTTGGTCCGGATGGGGCGGGACTCCTGCCTTTGATATTCGAAAGAGGCGGAGGATTTTATATTGGTTTGTCATAGACTATTCCGAATCCGTACCAGGTTTTGGCTTTCACATGATTAAGTAGATACTGGTGCTAGTCGGGAGATAATTGACGGAGCCATCAAAGTGAAGGGTAGTTCATCCCTCCGGAGGTTCACGCAAGAAGGTATTGAACTGGAGGATGGAACGGTATTGGAAGGGGATGTTGTCGTATTTGCGACAGGGTGAGTCGCCCTTTTGCTGGCTTGTGCAGTTCCGCTTATTAAGCCACCGTGGTTGATGATAATGACTCGTGGGCTGGGGTAAAGCTTTGGACGTTTACGCGATTCAGTAGGAGAGGTTTGTGGACCGGACATTGCTGAGGAAGTTGGAGAAATATGGGGTTTGGATGCAGAAGGGGAAATGCAGGGTGTGTGGAGACGGACGGGCCATCCCAGATTGTGGATTGCTATGAGTAAGTTCATGTCTCCGAACGCGTCGTAAATCCTCTGATTGTCAAACTCGTGGATAGGCAACCTTGGCCGTTCGCGATTCCATTCGTTGCACCTCGCACTTCGTACGTCCATCCCTCTTCTTTGTAACATATTGTTGACGATAGATACAGAGATTAAAGCCATCGAAGAAGGCATTGTCCACGATGAAGCTGTTTATAATAGTAGATGAAGATTTGTTGAGGTAGGGGCTATGCTTGTTTGTGCTTTGCCTCCTTGCCGCGCTGGATGTAAGGGTACGATACAATGCCGTACTAGGGCAGTCTAGGGGTAATGTACAGCAACTCCATTCTGCACCTTACCGAATTCACTTCTGTGGGAGACTAAAAAAAGTTAATCATCGTCGGTGCCGGCAGTTCAGGTTTGGTGCATCAATTTAACTTAGTCGCGGAAGAATGATTAGGTTCACTCCCTTCCACTGATGAGTCTATTATCTGTACTAGGATCGAGTGTTCACTCATACGAATGATCTCTAGGGAGGCTTTGGCTCTTTCTCCCGAAGGTGTAGGTGCGATCAAGTCTGTCTACCGTTAGGGCATTTTTTCACCCGCTCATCTACTCATTTCCCTCATGGGGGTATGAGGGAGTACAATGATCACTTTCTTATTGAATTTGCAGACGTACTTGGCACAGCGAGACCTTTGCAACTCAAAAGTGGTATGAGCGCATACCGCTGAGTTCGGGATCGACAGTTGAGTGGCATTAATGGATTATGAATTACGTGGGGCCACCTAAGTATTAACAGTTGTTTAGGACGTCCGACTTTGCCACTGAGCCCTAGATCTATGAATGGCCCTGACAATCGTACAGAACTCCTCGACAGTCTAGCAAAAGCTGTGTTTCAGATTTGCGGGCTTGGTTTGATTGAACAGGGCCAGGGTCTGCTTTTGTTAATTTATGTCGGTCGGTCATGATACCTTGGTAGATAGCAGCCTTTATTCCTGTTAATTTGACAAACATCACACGTCAGTTACATAGATACCGACGTCAGTAGGGAGCTTATCATGGCCCGTTGGCTGGTGAAGTTTTGGAGATTCGAAATCCGGGCCAGACGGTGCTGAAAACGTTGGAAAAGTGTGGTGTATATATAGAAGCATGCAGAAGGGAAATGCAAGGTGTGTGGCGGGCCATTCGAGGTTGTAGATTGCAGCAGGTAGTCCCTGAATATGCCGTCAGTCTATTAATTGCCCGGCGGGCTATTCCCTTCGCTGGTACTCATTGCATCTCGCACTTCGTACCCTCATCTTCGTGGTGATGTACAGCTTATGGTGATCACAAATCATGTCAAAGAGTCAGGAAGAAGGCAGTGTCGTCGTCGATACTATCTGCACTGCCAGATGAACGCTGAATATAGGCCTTCGAAGATCACCTGTAATGGATACCCGATCAATGCTGCGCTCCGATCCCGGAACGCTCGTCACAGACCACGCCATGGTCACGGTTCTTGCTGTGTTGATACAGATACAGTGTTTCAGATCTCAGACCTGACCAGATACTGTGGTGCGTCCAGCTGGCAGCTAGTACCAATTGGTGGGGGATGGTTCGAAAGGTGGTTCGAATGCATGATGAAGACATCAGGATTAAGTTAAATAGACCCGGTCTAGTACATATCACCGAATCGTGTCGTGTCGTTGCTGTATTATCCTTCTAACCCTCCCAAATTATCAAAATGTTTGTACTCACTAATAATACCGTGGTTTGCCAGCGCATGAGAACGCACAAGCCACGCGGCGACAGGCACCCGAACTCGGGCTGCCAAGTAACAGAAGGCTAAGCCCAACTCGTCTGTCGCTCTACCGACTTATCAAGAGCTCTGCATGATGGTTTTCTCTCTCACAGCAAAGTTACCATGGCTTCATGGCGCACAGGTTGGAACGGATCATCGCAATCTTTTCAGCACAATTACTAACACATTGGGCTTTTTTTGGTGTTTCCTCCAGGATATAATGCCGAGTATTCAAGACTATCGACATCCACCAACATGGTTAACCAACCGAAAATTGTCGCTGAATGCCCAACCCTCCAGTACCTCAACGTCGATGCATCCTCCATCGATGATGTGTCCCCACAAGAGCAAGCCAAGAAGTGGCTCTCTGCATTCGAGGCGAGCGTATCGAGCAAGGACCTAAGCTCGTTCAAGTCGCTCTTCCACCAGTGTGGCTTCTGGAAGGACATTCTCGCCCTAACCTGGGACCTGAGGACAATTCATGGCCACGTCCTCATCCGACGCATGTTAGCGGCTCGTCTCGCAGCAACTGGTCTGTCAACGATCCGCCTCCTTGAAGACCCGATACGAGGCCCAAAGATAATCAAGCCGCTCCCCGATCTCGTGTTTCTCCGATTCTGTTTCGAATTCGAAACGATACACGGCAAGGGCGATGCAGTGGCGTTCTTGGTCCCGACGCCCAACGGCACGTGGACAGCATGGTCCCTGCTTACTCGGCTGTACGCACTGAAGGCATTCCCAGAGAAGGTAAGTGAACCCAGCATTGACCATATGCGACGTGCGCGCTGATGACCATTTTCACAGATCGGCGCCTTGCGTGCCACTCTCGCGGAAGCAAGCCCCGAGGGCTGGGAGGATCGACGTCAACGTGAGACCGACTTTATGGATGGGGATCCGACGGTTCTCATCGTCGGGGCTGGTCACAATGGACTCGCGGTAGCGGCGAGACTGAACTGTCTTGGCGTCCCTACGCTCGTCGTCGACAAAAACAAGCGGGTCGGCGATAATGTAAGATATTCGTTGCGCCCGTGCAGACACGCTAAACTGATTCACGACAGTGGAGAACGCGATACAAGACGTTGCGTCTTCATGATACAGTGTGTGAGTCCGTCCACGGGATGCTCGTAGTGTATTTACTGACGCTGACACAAGGGGCCAATCGACTGCCATACCTGGAGTGAGTAAAATCGATTTACTCCCGATCAATATTGCTCAATCCACTGATCATCTTGTGGTCGATCAGCTTTCCGCCTTCCTGGCCTGTTTACTTCCCTGCCCCAAAGGTCTGATCCACCCATCTGTCTGTATACATGGTGGTTGACTCTGACGACCCATAGTTTGGCGATTGGCTTGAATGCTATGCAACTGCCCTCGACTTGAACGTTTGGGGTTCTTCTTCGGTAGTGAGCGCGACGTTCAGCGACAACACGAAGACCTGGCAAGTCACAGTCAATCGTGACGGACAGACGAGGACGATGACCATCAAGCATCTTATTTTTGCAACCGGTTTTGGTGGTGGGTATCCAAAGATGCCTGATCTCCCGGGAAAGGTATGGCCTCTTTTAACTATGCTGAACATTGGGTGACGTCGAACTGTTGTTTAGGAGCTATTTCGTGGCTCTGTTCTACACTCTACCCAATATAACTCCGTGGAAGATTACAAAGGAAAGAAAGTGATCGTTGTCGGCGCTGGCAATTCAGGTTTGGTATATCTCTGGATTGATTTCGGAGGTGTAATCGAATTTGTATAGGCCACGATATTGCTCGCGATTTCTGTTATCATGGATGGGATGTCACAATGTATCCGAGCACTCTTCTGATTTATATTTTCTCTTACTAACAGATCCGTCATCTATAGGATTCAGCGTTCACCCATATACGTAGTTTCTAGGGAGGCTTTGGCTCGTCGTCTCGGAGGTACGACTAGGTCTGCATTGTCACTTGCCCGTTAGCTCACGTGGATCATAGACACCTACAATGATCACTTTCCTATCGAGTTTGCTGACATACTGGGCTCAGCGTTGCCCTTTGCAACCCAAAAGTATTTGCTAACAGCGTCAGTAACGCGTATCGCCAACGGGATCGACAAGTGAGTTTGGCGTTATATTTGTAGGCTATCTTTTCATATGAACCTGTAAAATAGGGAGCTCCTTGATAACCTCGAAAAAGCTGGGTTTCAGACGTACCTTGGTCCTGATGGAACGGGGTCACTCCCTTTGATATTAGGGAGGGGAGGAGGTATTTGCGTCGGTGAGCGGTGACATTTGTCTCGTTCATCTTCACCTGGTTTTGACGGGCTGGTCGACCAGATGTCGGTTCTAGCCGAGATATAATCAGCGGGGCTATCAAGATGAAAAGTACACCCGGCATTCGAAGATTCGTGGAAGAAGGTGTCGTGCTCGAGGACGAAACAGTATTACAAGGAGATGTAGTTATATTCGCTACAGGGTGAGTTGATCTTTCACTTGCTGGTAGGACTTCATTTGCCTTAACTCCGTTTCTTAATCATCTTACTCGACCATAACCATTCGTTTGGGGGATGAAGCTTTGGAGATTTCCGTGACTCGATCGGGGAAGTCTGTGGAGCAGATGTTGCTGAAAAGGTCGGAAAAGTGTGGGGTTTGGATGCAGAAGGGGAACTGCAAGGAGTATGTAGACCGACGGGCCATCAGAGGCTATGGGTCACAATGGGTAAGTTCATCAAATGATTCCTTGATTTATTGAATCCCCTGATTGGTGGGGTCGGGAACAGGTAACGTCAGCCGTTGTCGATTGGCCTCGCTGAATCTCGCGCTCCGTAAGTGCATTGTTCTTGGTGTGCTACGTACGATGCTGAGGGGCTTCCAGAAATCAAAGCCATCGAAGAGGGCATTATCGATGACGAAACGACCCAGCTGGACAAATGGAGCCTTGTGAACGGGAATTTTGGAGCTCAATAATAACGTGCTGGATACCAGAGTGGGGAGTGATTGTTATCAGGAGGGTTCGGTACCGTTTGTCTCTTTAATCGCATAGGCCCGCTTCAACCAGAGTTTCATCACTAAAGCCAACTTACTGGACGATTGTAGATAGATGAATTCCCACTTGGGGAAAGAAATAATTGAATTGGCTTCACGTTGCTGGGAAATTGTCGAGTTGTTGTTTGCTTCGAGTTGATAATGCCGTGTTACGAACCCCCAAACTTTAGTATACACCCAATTTGGGTATTTTGTTGCCGGGAAGTCCGAACCAAAAGGTATTCGCGAGAGTACTATGTATGTCAACGTGAATTTGCCGACCCCAAGGAACTTTGAACCACATGTGGTTCTTCGCGGGAACTTGGAAGCATCCAACAATTACTAAAATGCACGAACCAGAATTAAGGCTCAGGTTAGCATGCGGTGTGAAACCGGTACCAACGGCATGACAGATCAGATCAGTCACTGGCCAAGTGTTGGACAATAATGTGCAGATACAGTATGTTGTAAGACAGAATTGTTCGGAACTCCGTTCCGTCACGGTGGGGCCAAGCATCAGAAGGCGAAAAGCGATACGTAGTCCCGGTCTGGTTCGCAGTGCACTCACGAATGAAGCCTTTTTGTAACGTTGCATACTTTAGTGATTTAGGACTGCTTTGAACTAGTTCGGACGGTTCTGGCTTACCGAGTACCGTAAACTTGGACGCTTAATTCCCTTTTTCTTTTTTACTCGCGCTTGAATTTCAGCTCTGATTGGAGATGAGGCCTACGTGAATGCGGAAGACCGTAGGAAGACGGTAACTTCGGCGACAGTGCGTTCGGTGAAGATGCAAGGAAGTCGTTACTCAGGCTATCCTCCAATGGACGTACGACATGGGCGTGACATTGCCGGCAAAAAAACAAACGAGTAGAAGATAAGTTGTCCGTCGGTAGCGAACATGAACTCGGCGGACAACCAAAGTTGCTCTACGAGTTATGTGGTCGCTGGAGCGGGAAAAAAGGGTTACCGTAATTTCGTTTCGGAGACTAATAATGACGTAATAAAGATAACTGTCGGAGTTGAGTTCGAGCAAAAATAAAACGAAATAAGTAGATGGGATGGTTACTGCGGTGCGTGGCTCGTGACCGTCGCCTGCCCCACTCCCCGTGAGTCTGTGCCATCCCTACTGGCCTCGTCTCCGCCCCGACCTTCCTTTTAATTCTCCTCCTCCTCCTTGCCCTTCTCAACGATGTCTGTCCTCGTACCGGCCACCTTCCCCAGCCTCTCCACCGTCTTCATGGCTGCAGCCACCTCTGTTTTGCTCTTGTTCATCGCTCGTGTTCTCTTCCTGCTCATGCGTCTCTGGACCTGTCCCACAATGCGTCCCGAAACACAGGAGAAAGAACGCTTCCTGCTCTTCCTCACATCCGCCGCCAAACCCTGGGTCACTTCTCTGCAGTGGAATACTCTCCCAGCGTCCCTCCCATTCACGCTAACACTCACGGAAAAGCCTTCCACGGTGGTTGGAAACGGCGTCGGCGTCGGCATGTCCGCAAAGTCTACCCAAGGCCTCCCCATCTCCAACTGGCACCCGCGGACGGGGCCGCGATTTCAGCCGCCTCGTGAGTACTCCTCGCATTTGTTTGCGTCCCACGTTCGAGCAATATTATGTTAGCACCTGCGCTCTACGAAAGCCCTGTACCACTTTCCATGGCCAAGATGATCATGTCGCGGCACGTGAGCTTCCTTTCTTTTCCTTCTGCCTCGTGTTTCTGACTGTATGCTGCCCGTGCAGACATTCCGCAAACCGAACCCCAATCGGCCTCGGAGATACTCTACGGAAAACTCTTCCCGGCCGACGTCACCACCACAGACACCATCCCGCCTATACCATTCGATAGCATAATCTCTTCTTGCTAATCACCTCTCGTCCAAAAGCAAACCTCACTGGGCAACGTGGGCCTGCTCCATTGGCTCGACTTAACTTATTTGACGGACACCCATGCACACTCGCCTACGCGTTATCAGACATTTGCACCTGCTCTAATCACACACATGATCTATTGGACTCTCCGTAGTTCTCCACGACCGACGACGATATCCTCGGGAAAACTTCGGAATTTCTATGCTCTCGTCTTACCCCCTGCAAGGCCGGTAGTTTGCCATCTGACAATAGTTCAACCACCGTCTGGACTGTAAGGGAGGACGACCCATGTTCTCGACTATGGAACTGAAATGGATAATCTTCTTTATGCACCTAAGGAACTTTTTTCTGTTTTCTTCATCCCTCTCATTTGTTCTCTTTCAATTGATTCATATTCATTCCTTTCTTGATTATTCTTTTTCTATTTTGTTTTGCACTATAGCTTCGACTCGTACAGAACTTTTAGTCTCCTAGTGGTTTACATTGTGGGTTCGCATGTGTGTCAGGCAATTCAAGATACGGGACATTGAGGTATTGTATCCGCTCTAGGATGACGCTCCTCACAGTCCGACGATGGTGACTGAGTATTTGTCGCTTCTAAGCGAGGCTCCCAATACGAACGTAACACGTTCACGGGTTTTGTTTGGTTCCACTAGATTCGCTCGGGAGGCTAGTAAATTATGCCATCTCATACGTATCGTCTGCTGAAGCGAAAGAGAGTATACAGTTCTTGGATGACTCGCCAATCCAGCAGTCATGGCCGTTGGCTTGCCAGCGACCCTCGGGCGCTGACGCTGTAAGTGAGTATGGAGGTCGCACGATCTCGATGGGCAAATCCCGGTGACTTAATCGGTGAGAGGCAATCGCTTGCCAGCGGTTCGGCATTTGCGTACGGTCCGGCCGGCCATTATTCTGCTTGCTTAGTTGTGGCGGCCCGACGCCACCCCGGACGAATGAGCGTGCGTTGAGGCTCGCAAGCATCGTGTTGCAGTATACGCCACTCAGCGGGAAATAGAGGGCAGTAAAGGTGAGCTGGGATGGGTATATAGCAAGCTACCCACAAGATAGCATGCGTAAAAAGACGGAAAGTGAGACATGGGAAGGCAATGTGGAAGAAGCCCTATCGGGACGCACCAGGATGGTGGCGACAAACGCGAAGAGAGCTGAGGAGAGACCAGTGTTGACCGTGATGAAAATCAATCGAGAGATCATTCGGTCAGTGCTGGATGGCGGACACGTTGAGCGACTTCGGTATATGCACAGATGGGCTGAAAGGAACACACCTTTCGAACCCTGTCCGTCCCATGGCGAGAAGCGTACATAGAGAGATCGTGATGATGACATCTACACCTGAGGCAATGCCACAGAATCCGAGGGCCACTTTCTGAACGTCTTTCGTCAGAGTTCTACAAAGAGGGACCTGGGATATATCTCACCGTAAGCAAGGGCTCTGAAAAAATGGTAAATTTCGTTTGGGGTGGCAATGCTATGACCGCGTAGACTGTCCAATCGTTCATCGCGAGGCGCACTTCAACGTAGTACACCATACTTACGGATACCCAAGACTGAGCAATCGATTCAGTGACGGGAGGCGGAGATCTAAGGAGACTCACCAATTTGGGCAACTTCGAACGGCATTAAGATAAATGGAAACAGCCATCTGAATCGACTTCTCGTCACTGAAAGCATGTGTGAGTTACACGACAAGCATTCGTGAGGCAGTACACGTACAAGACCAGATACGATATATGAAGAACGATTGGACGGTGGCAGCAACAACCGCCTGGTTCGCAAGACATGAGGCCTATGGATCATTATGAGCAGAAGAGCAGATTCTCACGCCAATTATTGCGGCATATAACGGAGGGCTATACCAACTGTTAGCAATTAATTCTCCCAGAATACTCCGCCTGTCCACTTACGCGTCGGTATATAGGAGGATATCAGCGTCTCCAAAATGCAGAATGAATATTTGCCATACTGATGTACTAGCTGTTAGCGCACAGTTTTCCAGGATTCTACATGTAAAATCTCACCGCCTGCACACATAAGGGCTATGTGAGCAGTGTCCAGAGCAAACACCCAAGCCACCTGAAAATTTCTGAGAAGTGTAGCTGTGTAGCAAGGTGGCAACTTACCAGTGACTTGAGTGGAATTGAGTCCTGGGTATAGCTGATCGCCATAAGTACGTCGGGAAGAGAGTGCACTTCATATTGGAACCCACCGCTCATAGTAGAGGAACCTGGAAAAGGTACGATGATAAAAAAGGGCCTGCATATTCCACAAGATACATACGTCTGTAATATGCTGACACCATAGAGCATCAGAGAGACGAATGTTGCCGCGAGTATGGCTCCCCAGCTATCGGTAAGGTTGATACCCATGCTTGGACCTGGATTCGTGGTCATACTGGCCAGAGATTCAATACCGAGTGGAGAAGGGAATGTGGCACCCCGGCCACGGTACTACGCTGTTTTGTAGTGATCCTTGGCAGTACACTGGAATTATACGATCAACACGGACAGTACGTAACAACTGATATACCTTGCTTTGCTGTATAACATCATGATAACATACGACTTAGAACAACCTTCGGATTCGGAGAACTATGACAGTGGATATTTTTTCGTCAGGCAGATGCCAGGACCACCCTAAAGGAATGTACGGAACCATGCAAGTTAGTAGAGCTTGCCATCGCAACCACTTGGGGGAGCGTTGGGCGCTTGAGCCTCGGGCCTATCTTGAAGAAATCAGACAGTTCTGAGTTGTATCTTGTTTATATTGATGAGATGGCTGAGAGAAGCGTTGAGGATCAAAATTAGCTGATTACCGCTGGTCTAACATTGCCTTGAAAACCATCCCTGAGAGTGTGTGATCCAGTCGGAAAACATGGACACTATAACAATCGTGGTAAGTTGAGTCTTGGACGTTGCATTTGCAGACGAAAAATGAATTTTGAACACCTACGTCGGATCTGGTGACCAGCCCGTTCTAAAGAGGAAGTGCTGAGTTTGAATCGCCTCAGCATTTCCTCTTGTGGACAGGCTGGTCACCAGACGAACATCGGAGAATGAAAATTCAATAATCACTTACGTAGTCACTATTTTTGTCTGGATCTATTATTGTGACTCCTGTGAAGAGGGTTTTGTCGAAGCAAATATCAGGCATCCACACATTATTTTACTATTTCATGAACATATGATTGTATGTTCCGCTCCCCCTCTGTGGTAGGATGAATGTGAGCACTCTATTAGTAACATGTAAGAATTGATTGAACCTCATGTTTGTAAAGAAAATGGTCAATGAACTCAAGTAATCGACGGGGAGGATTGTCCTTCACATGATATTCTGCAGTTTGTTTATTTTCCAGTATGACCATTGATATTTCTTGTTCACTTCAGTTTTCCGAGCCGTATCTCTATGTTCATTGTTGCGCAATTGAAATACTCAAGAGATGATCAGTGTTGGTGAATATCTCTTCGATACTGATTTTCATCAGGGAAGCATATGCACTTCCTGCACGGTAGCCTCATCAGCTATGAGGAAATGAAGGATGCTGATAGTCATCAGCGATCCCGATGTGATCGATAACAGTGCGTTCTAGTATTGATTGAGACTGCACGTTTATAGATGTCCTCGGGAAAACTTCGGAATTTCTATGCTCTCATCTTTTCTCCTACAAGGCTGGTGGTTTTCCATCTAACATAGTTAAACCACCATCCTTTGGACTCTAAGGGAGGATGATCAATGTTCTCGACTATGGAACTGAAATGGATAATCTTCTTTATGTACCTAAGGAACTTTTTTGTTTTTGTTTTTTCATCCCTCTTTGATCTCTTTCGTTGATTCATATTCGTTCCTTTCTTGATG
>JBBPMT010000354.1:0-17537 GCA_038090455.1 Garcileccinum viscosum
CATCAGCCAGCGGAGCAAGACAGAAACGAAAATGGGAGAGAAAAAGATAGAAAAGATAAAGTCATAACATAAAGTTTTTTTTTTTTTAATTGTATAACTTTGTAGTAATCAATTTTAATCAGAAATGGAGTGAAGGATGGAGAAAGTAAGAATAAAACAAAAGTGGCATCAGAGCACTAGTGCTAGAATGGAAGCAGTCCAGGCTTATTGGGATACCTCTAATGAAAGTTCATGAATAAGTCCTTGGCATTTTCAAGCTTTATAGCTGATAGCTAGGAGGTCTCACCATTTCCTCATAACTGAGCCACTGTATGAAGTACAGGAGTTGTCAATAATACCATCTTCTATTAATCTTGGAGTTAAGGATCTCTATGACCTTGTACTCTGGTTTTCCATTGATCTCTATAGGAGATGGCAGAGGTTGAACTCGATTTGGAATGGAATTTGGAATACAGGGTTCTAACTGAGAAATATGATATACAAGATGAATAGCACACATGGAATCAGGGAGATGTAAAATAAAAAGAATAAATACTGGTCTGCATGATAATTGTAAAAGGTCCTAAGTATTTGTTGGAAAGTTTCTTGGAGGGTCATTTGCATAAGATGTATTTTGCCTTGAGATACACCTGATCTCCAATCTTGAAATCTAGGGTGGAGGAGTGGTGCATGTCTGCTGGTCCTTGGTGGTATTTCTGTACTTCCATGTAGAGGAATTGATGGAGCTCATCCAGGTTCATAACAAAGATTTGTGCTGCAGACAAGATGAAGAGGGCATCAAAGTAGATGGTGAAGTTCAGATGATATCCTTTATTGGCAAAGAATGGAGAAATACCAGTGGTGATGAAGAAGGTATTATTGTAAGCAAATTCTGCAAGTGGTAGTAGATCTGATCAAATCCTATTGATGGTTCATGTAGATCTGAAGGTATTGCTCTAGGGTTTGTTTAGCATGCATGGTCTGACCATCCCCTTCAGGGTGGTAGCTGGAAGTGAATTGGAGGTGCATGTCCAGGGCTTAACCTAGGAAGTGTTACGACTCTCCTCGTTAACCCAACTTTTTCTATTTTATTCTCTCCTTTTTTGCGATCACGTGACTTGATATTCGTCACATGATCAGTCATGTGACATCACGTGACCTTATCACTTATCTATGACATCATAGCATAGCCCTACACATGTACACCTCATGTATGGGAATTCTCCCACAGTCGTGTGAACACTCTAACCATACATAGTAACCATAGATAGCTTATCGTAGAACATAGGCCGGCCCTTAGGTGGTCTGTGCACACACATGTATAGTATATAACCTGCAATGAAACGACCAGCAGACCTCAGTCTGTTCTGGTTAGATTCCTCCTAGCCATTTACACGCTCCTCCCCATAGTTTAGTCTTATTGAGGTGACCTAGTCGTGGACGGCTAGCAGTTGCTTTCAGGAAGTGGAAAATATAGAATATGAACTTGAATATCCAATTAGAGATGGCATGGGCAAGGACCCATGCTTGAAGAAGATGTTGATTAAAAAGAGCTTAACCAACTTGGCAGAGGTGATTGTGTTGTGTGTAGGAATGAAGATGGCTTGTTTGGATAGCTAGTTGATTATGACCAAAGTGGCAATTAATTCAGAGGAAGGCAGGAACTGCTTGATGAAATCCATGGAGATGGAATCCCATGGCTTTTTTGCAACTGGGAGCTACTTCAGTAGTCCATACAAGTAATAGTGGAGGATCTTTGCTTGAGTGCAAGTCATGCAGGAGGTAACATATTATTTTACAAAGGTGTGAAGGCTCAGCCAGGTGTATTTTTGTTGGGTGAGTTTGAGGATATGGTTCTGCCCAAAGTAGCCAGCTGTGAAATGGTCATGAAAGGTTCAGATAATATAGAGGCAGAGATTGGCAGCATTCAGGATATAGATATGGTTGTTTTGGAGCAAAAGGCCATCTGGACTCACAGATCAATGGAGGTCATCCATATGAAGGTTGAAAAGGATTGGAGCAGTGGTGGGGCTGGATAGGAGGTGGAAACAGATGTTGAAGCACAGCTGGTTGATGTCAACTAGGATAGAGGCCTGGAGTAGGTATGCTTCCAAGATTGTGGCTTACAAGGATGTAGTGATCTGTTCCAAGGTAAAGATTGACTTGTAATTATTCAAATTGACATGAGCATAGTTCCTATCCCCCTCTTTGGAGTAGACATTCCATCATCTAGTCAGAGCATCTGGCTTGACTTCTAGCTTGCTGGATTGGTTGCAGATGGAAAGGTTAAACTGGCAAAGGAACTCTGACTACTGAGCCTGTTGTCAAGTCAGAAGCTTAGTGGAGGCAAAATATTCCAGGTTCTTGTGGTCTGTGATAACATTGATAGGGGTTGCAGATCCTTCCAAATAGTGCCACCAAGTCTTGAATGACTCAAAGATTGCCAGCAGCTCCTTGTCATATGTGTCATAGTTTAGTTCCACTTCAAAGAGTGTGTGAGAGAAAAATGCAACAGGATGAATGTTGTTGTTGTTGGAGGAAATGGAGAGGATGCTAGCAATGGCATAGTCAGATGCATTGATTTTGACATCCATGAAGGCATCTGGGTTTCAGTGGATAAGAACTGAAGTAGTGGTAAAAGCCTCCTTAAGGTGAAGGAAGGACTTGCAATAGTAATCCAAGAAATTCCAAGAAATATCCTTTTAGATAAAATGGGTCAGCTGGACCACAATGTCAGAGTACTCATGGATGAACCTGCAATAGAAATTAGTGAAGCCAAGGAAGGACTGAATGTACTTGACTCTCCAGGGCTCAGGCCAATCTAGAATGATTTGAATTTTATCTCAGGCCATGGAGAGTCCAGAAAAAGAGAGGATATAACTAAGATACTCAATGGTGTCCAAATGCTATTCACATTTTTCTGGTTTGAGATAGAGTCCATTGGCCTGAAGATGCCTCAGGACCTCCCAGACATGTTGGTGGTGCAATGCAGTGTTGAAGGAGTAAATCAGGATGTTGTTGAGGTAGATTACCATGAAGACATCCAGCATATCAAAGAAGATACTGTTGACAAATTACTGGAATGCTGCTGGGGCATTGATGGGACAGAAAGGCATGACTAACCATTTGAATGAACTATAGCAGGTATAAAAGGTAATCTTCCACTCATCTCCTTCAGTAATGCAGACTAGTGTTGCAGACCTCGGTCGCGACCTAACTTGCCCCTAGCCTAGGGTTCCCTTTTCGGCTTTATCCCCCTATCCTGATTGCCGCCCGCTTTAGTGCCCGCGAGTATCTTATCGGATCACGTGACCATAGACGCCGGTCATCACGTGATCTATTGTTTATTCTCTGTTTGGTTCTATTTACCTTTTTATAGACGCTCGGCTCTTCACCCTTCATCGCTGATGTGATCTCCTGATCCAGATCTCCGTTGTATCTTGATAGATCTCGGATCTCGTTTCCTCGATCCTTGTTCTCACGTATCTATAGATCTGCCACACCTCGCGGTATGTGGCCATCTTTTATCTTCGCACGGTGTTGGCTTCCCTTCCATTCTGTCACACCACGTTCCTTTATCTAACAGCACGCGTCTACCTCATGGACTCTCTACTATAGCCATAGATAGCAAGTACCTGCCCTTAAGGCATGGTCTGTGTGCATGTACTCGTAGTATTTAATACATGGGCCTTGAAGACTAGATCCCCAGTCTAGTTCTTCTTGGCGTTCGACCACAGTCACGTCTGAGTTCTACAGAACGGAATTGCCTTATCCTTTACTTCCGAGTCTACTCCTCGATAGTCGTCGAACGCGGCGGTACCTCCAAATCCGCCTTAGCGACACCGGGTCCTCATTACTGGACCACAACCCCTACTTTAGGGTTATCCTCGATAGCTCCGCCTAACATCGCTAACAACTAGGTGGTATGCATGATGAAGGTTGAGCTTTATGTATATCTTAGCCTTGCTAGGAGCTTTGAGGAGGTCAGAAGTGCAGGAAAGTGGATATTGGTCCTTTTTTGTGATTTTGTTCAGCTCTTGGAAGTCAATGCAGAGATGGAGGGAACCATCCTTTTTATAGATAAAAGGAATTGAGGCAGCATAGAGGGAGGTGGATTGGCAGATGAAGCCAATTTAGAGATGCTTATCAATGAACTCTTTGAGCACTCCCTGTTCAGAGGGTGAAATGGAGTAGAGCTGATTTATTAGGGATTCCATGCCTCTTTTAAATCAATTTTTAAGTAAAAGGGCTGATGAGGAACTAGGTGTCAGCCTTTTTCTTGCTGAACACATCCACAAAGTTGTGATACTCCAAAGGAACCCCCAAAAGGTCAAGAGTCTTCTTATCCAGAGTGTCAGAGGTGGAGGCAGAATGTGCAGTGAGCAACTGGAGAGAAAGGGTAAACTAGACAGAGCTCTCCATCCTGCAGGTATGCTTATAGATAGCAGCATTGATGAAGAAGATGGATGGGTACATCAGTCCAGGTGCTTTGGGAAATTCCAGGGGTATCTCCAGAGGAGGGCTGGCTAGGCCAGGGCAAGCATGATGATAATTTTTGAAGGATGAAGGAGAAGAAATAGAGGGTTTCTCTGGAGAAGCAGAGATCAACATCAAGGTTGGCATCCTTGTGCAGAGAGTCCAGAAGGAGATGCTGCCTATAGCCCAATAAATCAATCAATTGCAACAGGTAAGCCAGAAGCATCCAAGAACAATACTACATGATGGATCTAACAAGATAACATAAAAGGTTTCAGAGGTGGTATTACCTGAAGTGAAGATAAGGCTCAAGTATACAGTGGAGGAGATAGAGGAGAAGAAAGAACCATTGAATAATCAGAGGGAAATTGAAGAAATGGGATATATAGAGATTTTATGTTTTTGGATAAATGAAGAGTCTATGAAACAGTGAGTAGAACTGGAGTCAATAAGAGCAGAGATATGGAAGATGTTGAATTGGTGAAGGAAAACAGTAGGAAGAAGAGAGTTTAGGTTGGAGAGAGCAGACACATTGAGTCAAAACTTCTTGGGAGCACAGTCAGGCTCAATATGATCTCCAGCCTGTGCAAAGTAGGAGCTACATTCTATTTTTTCACCTCCAGAAAAGCAAGGGTAGTCAAGTCAGCTTGAGTCACAATTGCTGCCTGACTCTTTGATGCCCTAGACATGCTCTTTAGACACTCCTTTGCAGTGTGCCCAGTGCACCTGCAAAACAGGCATAGCCTCTCATCCATGTGGCATTGGTACTCCTCTAAAAAGAGCTTGCCATTAGCATCTAGCTTTGAGGTGATGGAGTTTGGAATAGAGAATAAGGAGGAGGAAGGATCATTGCCCTTCTTGTTATTGTTGCTGCCCTCATTAATAAAGGATCTGGAGGTAGAGACCTTGAGCTTGGATGATGGAGTGGAGGACATACTGTTCTTGCTGAAGTGGTTAGTGGACTTGGAGAATGATGAATTATGATTACCAGAGCCCAGGTCCAAAGCCTTGCTGGCCCTCAAGATCTTATTCTTATGCTCTCAATAATGATGATTGATCTTTTGTATCAAGGCATGAAGTCCAGAGATGGTTTCCAGCTTGCTTTGGTAAGCAATCTTGTCCTTGATTTGGTCTGGGAGTCTGATGTAGAAGCTCATGTGAAGAGCCCTGTGGCCCCAGTCCTAGACTTGGCTTGCAAGCCAGTTCCAATTAACAATATATTTGAAAATCTGCTGCTTGATGCTCATATGTGGTTGCTCCAGAGAGGCTTCTGTGTCAGTGACTGGATCATATGGACTGAAGTTAGACTGGAGTTTGAAAAGGAAAGAGGCCCAGCTGTCCATTTGCAAGAAGCAGACCTTTGAAGCTTGAAATGCTAGGAGATCTGGCTCAAAATAGTTAAGTGCTATACCTGTAAAATAAGATTGGGTAAAGGTTATGTTGGTGCACTCTTTTTGGAATGCTTTTGGATTTGCTTGAAATATAAGTTTGCACTGCACAACAAATTAGCAGAGTTTCTTGAGTTCTGTTCCATTGAAGAATTTGGATTTCTAGACCTTGGGTTTGGTACTCTCAGACTTCTGCTTCCAAAGTGCATGGCATATCATTATTTTAATCATGTCAGTGAGGTTAATGATTAGGTAAATAGGAGTGTTGTCAGAGTCAACATCATTGAGTTCATTGTCTGGGATGAATGGCTCCTTCAAGTCTAGAGTCAATATGCTGGACCTGTTAGATTCCTGAAAAGGGTCATTTCAAGGGTCACCATCACCTCTGTCATCACTGCCATCATTGCCATTGCCTTCATCTTGGCCAGGAACTGGAGTACCAGGCTAGATGAGGATCAAAGGGGAGTTTTCTTGCTATTGGGTCACATATTGCTAAGATGCCATATTGTAATCCTGTTGCAAAGGAATAAGTGGTGAAAGGGATATGCAAGGCCTTGGTGTGGCAGAGATGGATGGTGCTATATTGTACAAGGCAGGTTGCTTCATGAGTGAGGTAAATAAAAAGGCAGGAAGCCTTAGGGATGGTGCAGATTCTTGAGTGAAGCCACTGGGGACATTTTGAGAGCTACTGAAAGTAGACTCCAGGAAGTGGTCCTGAATGACATGAGTGCATTCATTAGTATGCAATATTTCTAGAGGAAATTAGACTTAACAAGTGAGAGTTTGAATATACTGTCAAATCTGTAACCTCTGGATTTAGTCCTGAGGAAAGTCTAGAGAGGAAGTCCAGAGTTCAGATGAAGTCTAGAGTTGGTTGAAGTGAGGGCATCAGCACAGGACTTGTGTATTATGCCCTTGTTGGTCTAATTGCCCTTGTACAGTATTTCAGAGGAGTGGAGTAGTGATAAGAGCAGAGATGGGGAGTGAATCAAAGGTTGAGGATAAAGAGGACTTGAGTGGAGGATGGGGATTTAGAGTTGATATTTGTACTGAGAGAAGTACATGTAGAAGTATAGACTTATATACTAGGAGATTGGATCAGAATTGGATGTGTAAGCAAGTGACCATGTGATGTGGTGAAAAAATAAACAAAGTTTGATGGAAGGAATGGAGGTCCACATGGAGACAGGAGCAGGGGTGCAAATAACTACATGATAAGTCAGAGAAGGTGTAAGGGAAAGGCAAGAGTTGAAAAGGCAGAAGTGTAATTAAAAGGAGATATTGATATGATGGAAAGACTGGAGCTATATGACAAAGTCTATGGCAGAGGTATGAGATCCAAAAATGTCTTCAAAGGTGTCATGCAAAGTATAGTCTGGAGGTACACCAGAGTGAGGAAATGGGAAGTAGAGCAAGGTGGAATAGATGTGAAATATCCATATCTTCATAGCTCTTGAGCTGGGTCATATAACACAGTGATATAATTTGTAGTCTAGACCTTGTACACTGTACATTATTTGTCTCCATCAAAGCTAAGTGAAATTTCTACAAGTGATTACAGGATGCTTTGCATCCCAGTTTGAAATTAGAGATTGGAATACTTTTTGGAGTCACTGTATGTACTGTATCCCCATTTCCAGCTATATTGGACAATGTATATTAGTATAGCCATAATTATTGGTAAATGGGTAATAAAAGCCATATTCTTGTGATTGGCCAGATTAGAGATGGCATACAACTGCAGCCATGACTAAAGATATATATATTTTGCATAACATATCCTCAATTTTGGCTGGCCAGGAATGGAGATACAGTACATATGATATACATACAGATAATTCTCCAGCAGTAGAGATACCCATATATTCATGATTCCTGGCTATATGTGACATAGAATAAGACTCTGGCTAGAATTAAGAATATATGCATTAAATATACTGTACTATCCTATGTAATCTGGCTTTCCAGGGGTTGGGGTATGATATCTTTAATACATGTACATCCAATTCAGACTGCATAGCAAATCTATGTCTTTTTTGGCTGGTCACAAGGATATGATTTACATAACAGATATATCTAAAATTCTGGCTGAGACTGAATATCATTTCTCATATAGCTAAGGTCAATGAGATGTACAAGTACATTAAATAGATGTATCAGCAACTTTAGCTGAGATGTGACAGCATGTTTTATATAACTAAGTATGAGGGCACAGTACAAACAATATATACATAGATGAGTTTCAGATCATAGTCTAAGAGGTCCAAGAGCCATCTGGTTCTTATAGTTGGTGAAGACCTGAATGGGGAATGAAGAGCCATAAAGGTACTGTTTCCATGATCTGAGGGTGTGAATGACCACCAAAAGTTCTTGGTCATGGATATTATAGTTTCATTCAGCAGGAAAAAAGGATTGGGAGAGATAGGAGCATGTTTTCCAGTTGCCATTGGAGTTGATTTGGAGGAGAATTCCTTCAGAGGCATACTTCAATGCATCAGTGTCAATGACAAAAGATTTGGAGAGGTTAGGAAGGGAGCAGATTAGTTGGAAGAGGAATGCCTTCTTGAGGGTATTGAAGGCAGTTTGGCAATTGGGAAATTAGTTCCATGATTGAGTTTTCTTGGTGAGATCAATAAAGAGGTGGGCAATGTTGAAGTAGTTGAATATAAAATATTGATAGAAGCTGACAAATCCTAGAAAGTAGTGTTTTAAGATCTGGTCTTTAAAATGTCAAAAAACTAGGACTGGACTGAAACTAAACTGCCTAAGGTCAAGACTAAGGGTCTAGTCCTAGACTAGTTTTTTCTGGTCTTGATTTGGTCTTTTTGGTTTCAAGATTGTGGAAAAACTGGTTTAAACTAGCCTTTTTAGTAGCCTCTATGTATCCCCCTGAATGCCCCATATTTCTCCTATTTTTTCAAATGTGTATAAGATTTTACCTAGTTTATTCAAATTTCTATATATAAATCTAAGTTGGAAGGAGAAAAAATAGGAGATTTGCCATATCTCTGCTGCATATGGGCCAATTAATGAGATCAATGACTCAAATAAAAACTATCACCATGTACTACATCTGGTACAGCCACTACTAAGTACAATTCTCATGTCCTGATTATTCTAAGATCAATATTTCTATCTACTTTTATCTAGTTGATTATCTAATATTATTTTGATCATATCTCAATTGCATGTGAACTGATTTACATAAAAAAATATGGAGCAAAAGTGGAGAATCAATAGTATTTTTCAGGCATGGTCTGACTGGTTATAGTCTTGTTATAACTAATATAAAGACTGATAAAGATTATTTTTATTGATTTTTATTGATTTTGGTCTGGTTTTTTCCATATCAGGAAATTCCCACGATCAGTTATGGTCTGGTCTTTCCAAATTTAGATAATAGACCAGATCAGAGTGGACCTTAAAATACTGCTAGGAAGGATCTGACATCTTGAAGTTTTGGAGAAAAAGGCCAATTTGCTATTCTGGCAAGTTTGATAGAGTCCATGGCTAGTTGCCCTGGTTTGATGATCATTCCAAGATATTTCACTTTGGAGGAGGTAAAGTTGCACTTTTCAAGTTTGAGATAGAGATCAAGTTCCATTATTCTTTGGAGAATGCATTTGGTATATTCCTCATTGATGGTTTTGTTGGGGAGAAAAGATGAGAAGGTCATTTATATAGATCACAAGCCACTCTTCTGCAATGAGATCCTAGAAGGAGTTGTTTATGAATCATTGGAAGGTGGCTGGAGAGTTGGTGAATCCAAAGAATATAATGGTTGGTTCAAAGAGGCTCTTGTGAGTATTGAATGTTGCTTTCCATTGGTGGCCATCTTTGATTTAAACATTGTTGTACCCCCATCAAATACTAAACTTGGTGAAGACCTTAGCTTCTCTGAGCTTGTTAATAAGAGTGTTTTAGATGGTATGCTCATTAAGGTACCTGTAGTCTTGGAAAGGGCAAAGTCCTCCATTCTTTTTCTTTATAATAAAGAATGGGGATACTTATGGCAACTCGGAGGGATGGATATTCCCAGCTTTCAGGTTTCCTTTCAGGAAAGCCTTGGTTGCTTCCCTATCTTGGAAGTAAAGGATTCATTGAGATTGATTTCATGGTTATAGGTTTAAGATGGAGAGAGGTGGTTGGCAGTCTTTTTGATGAACACAGAGAAGTATGCTGAGTATTCTGAGGAAAGGGTGACTTTTGGTTTGGCTTTATTAGCCTGTATTGCAGGTTTGGTGACCATAATAAAAGCTTTGATGGTGGAGTATGTGATTTTGGTAAGACATTGCCCATATTTGAGGACTCTGTTGATTATATAGTGGATCCTGGCCTAGGTGGGGAAACAATGCCCTGCTTAATTGTTAAGATTGTCATATAGCTTCTCATTGAAGATGGAGTTTGTGTCAACATGTCAGATTGGTTTGGGAGTGGAAGGAAAGGGGTGTAGCTTAGCAGAGTGTCAAAAGTGATCATGCTGGCATTGGGAATTTAGATCCTAGATTTTATTACAGAATGTCTTGATGGCCAGCATCTTTTCCTTCCAGTTGATGATGGGGTTTGTCTTTTGCAGCCAAGGAAGTCTGAGGATTATGTTCTCTTTTCCACAATTCATGACATAGAATTTTACCTTCTGATGGATGCTAGTGATGTGAACATAAAGGGAGGTGGTAAACTTGATATCTTTATTCTTGTTGGAGGTTTGATTGATGTTTGTTAATAAAGTGCCAATTAATGCAAGAGATGTCTGCTCTGGATTCAATAAGGGCATGGATACTGACATCTTTGAGGTTACAAGTAGGAGCAACAAGATAAAGGAGAATATGAATCAATTTTATTTGTTTATCTGCTACAAGTATATCGGTTTGAGATATGGAGGGAACCTGCATTAGAAATGGTCTCTGTCCTAAAGATCCTTGAGGGAAACCTTATAGACAGATAGTTCTTTATTGTCATTTTCTATCTTCTGCAAGGTGGATAACTCCTCTTGATCTTTTTTGATTTTTTAAAATTTTTATTGGAGAGTTTGGTTGAGGAAAAGGTGGAGCAGGAGATAGTGGAGTGGCCACCTTTATGAAAGCATAGTTTCAGGTCAATGCAGCACTTTTGTTCTTAGAGAGTAAGCTTGGGGATTTTGATGGTATTCATGGCATTGGGATCTTTTTGTGCCTTGGTAGAGGAGAGGTAGTAGATGAATAATGAAGAGAGTTTCTTGTTTCAAACAATGATGTTGTTTGCTTAGTCCTATTGGGTTTTGAAGTGGATGGCCTTGGAGTACCAATCAGCAGTAGTGGTGGAAGGGTTGTCTATGGAGAGAATTTGCTTCATAATGTTACAAGTTACTAAGAAAAAATCTATTATTCCCTTTTTCTTTCAGAGTACTAAAATCTTTTGATGGTTCCCCCTCTTCTGCTCTCATTTTCCTGAATGCCATCAAAATGTATCTTCTTGTCAATGAGAATGTCTACAATACCAATGCCAAAAGAATTGCTTTTGCTTTATCATACATGACTGAAAGATCTGCCCTCACATGGGCCTCCACCTTCAGAGCCAAAGTACTCAAATCAGCCACCCCATCATTAGGGTCCTTTGCAGACTTCTCTAAGCTATTTACCACCTCTTTTGTTCACCAAGATACCAAATTCAATGCCATCACTTGGCTATCCTCCACCAGAATAAGCAAAGATGCTTCACTCACCATCTATATTCCTGAATTCCAAAACCAAGTAGCTCAAAGCAGGATCACTTCCAATGATGTCCTAATTTGATACTTCTCTTTTGGACTTCTCCCAGCCATCATGAAGTGAATTCTTTTCATGGACAATCTTTCCACCACTATTGCAAACTGGTATTCCAAGATTATCCACTTTAAAACCCAATGGAACCAGGCAGATAGTATTATTGCTCAAAACAAGAAACTCTCTTCATTGTTTACTTACTACCCCTCCAAGATAGAAAAAGATTCCAATGCAATGGATGTAGATCCTATTAAAATCCCAAAGCTGATGTTTCAAGAGCAAAAATGCTGCATTGACCTAAAGTTATGCTTCTGCTGTCACAAAGAAGGCCACTCAGCTACCTCCTTCCCCACCTTTCTCTTGTCCAAAGCCTCTGAAAGGAAAGTTTGAAAGGTTGAAGAAGATCAAAAGGAGTTACTTGCTCTCCAAGAGATAGAGGATAATAACAAAGAACCATTTTTTCACAAGATCTTCCTCAAGGATTTTTAGAATAAAGGCTCTCCTAGATGCAGGTCCCTTCCATATCTCAAACCAATATACTTGTAGCCAATAAACAAATAAAATCAATCCATATTCTTTTTCATCTCATTGTCTCTACTTGAAATCTCAAAGACTAGCACTTTATCAACAAATATCAACTCTCCAAAGAACATCTCCAACCCATCCTTGTCAAAAATATTGACCAAACTTCCAACAAGAATGGAGACATCAAGTTTACCATTTCTCTCTATATTTACTTTGATGGCATCTACTAGAAAGTGAAATTCTATGTCATGCATTACAGAAAAGAAAGCATAATCCTGGGGCTTTTTTGGCTTTGAAAAACTCATCCTGTCATTGATTGGAAAGAAAAGACCCCAGCTATCAAAATGTCTTGTGATAAAACAAAAAAACCTAAATTTCCAATACCAACATGACCACTTTTGACACTCTACCAAACTGCATCCTTCTTCTTCTATGGCCAAATCAGTCCAATACATCAACACTGATCTCATCTTTAACAAGAAGTTATATGACTATCTAGACAGCTAGGCCAGACATTGCTTTTCCACCCAGGCCAAAATACATTACCTAATCAATCAAGTTCTTGAATGCAGACAACATTTTGCCCAAATCACACACTCCATCATCAAGACCTGTACCACTGCCACTAAGCTAGTTATTCTTTCTTCTGAATACTTAGCATACTCCTTCATGTTCATCAAGGAGATTGCTAAACACCTTCTCCCATCTTGACTCTATAACCTTGAAATCAACCTCAATAAATCCTTTATCCCAAAAATAGGGAAAATCTACTCTATTATTCCAGAGGAAAGAGAAGCAGCTGAGGCATTTCTAGAAGAGAATCTGAAGGCCAGAAAAATATGCCCCTCCAACTCACTACTGGCATTCCCATTTTCCTTTGTAAAGAAAAAATGGAGGACTTCATCCATGCCAGGATTATAGGTAGTATTTTAAAGACCAGATGCCAACTAGTGGCACAACTGGAAACTGGACTTGGTTACAACTGACTGCAACTGGATTGCAATTGCAAGTTGCCTTGATTTCAAAAATTGGCAACTGTAGTTGGCAACCAGCTGTAACCAGCCTTTCTGGAAACTGGTTGCCTTGCCATAACTAGAACAACTTCTTATAACTTTTGCATAATTTTCAGAATTTATTTGGAATCTATAGACTAATCTATGAAATATTAACATTTAAGTCAAAAATGATCATACAGTAACTCCAAAAAGCATTTCAATCCTTAACTCCAAACTAGGGCACAAAGTGTCCCACAATCACTTGTGGGAATTTTACTTCACTGTGGTGAAGATAAATAATATACAAACCCCTGGCTACAAATTATGTTACTGGGTCATGTGATCTAGATTAGGGGCTTTTGAGATATACCACTTTTAAAAAAGCAATATCATTAAAACAGTTTTTGGACTTTTATTATAACATTTAGAATCTCAATCAAACATGACTTTATTTGGTCTTGTTTGGTGATACAAATAAAGATATACATTTAAACATGATGTCTGAGTTTTAAAACATTCCTATGCTTCTTGTTTCTTTACCACTATCATCATGTGATCATTTTCCACTACTTAGCAAAATATCATCCTCTCTCAGCTTGATTCTAGTCACTTCCTCTGCTCTATTGCATACAGTACTAGTGTAGGCATTGCCACCATATCCAGGCTTCATTCTAAAGAGTGTTCTGACCTCCAAAAGTCTGTTGGAGGTCATTCATCAAAGCTTCCCCCTACCAATATTTGCCATGCTCTTCACCTTATCTCATCTTAGAAGGCTGAGAATGCTGTCCAAGTGACCAAAGCACTCTCAGCCATCACCAACCAGCCTCTCCATCTCAATACCATTTGCCTCCACCTGAAAAAGTCTGGAATGAAAGCTGTAGTCAAGTCCAAATGCCCTCTATTCTCTACTAGGCATCATAAAAATCACATGGACTTTGCCATTGCTCATAAGGATTGGACTATAGAGGACTGGAAGAAGATGATATGGTCTGATGAGACCAAAATCAATCATCTAGGGTCAGATGAGTGCAAATGGGCTTGGAAAAAGCCAAATGAGGGGCTTAGTGACAGGCTAGTATAAGGTATAGTCAAGTTTGGTGGAGATTCTGTAATAATATGGGGGTGTATGACTTGGCAAGAAGTTGGCTATGCTGCTAAGATTAATGATAGGATGGATGGGGATCTTTATCTCCAAATTTTGAAGGATGAACTGCTGAATACTTTGCAATATCATAATCTCAATCCATTTGATATCATCTTTCAGCAAGACAATAACCTCAAGCATACCTGTAAAAAGGTGAAGGCATGGCTGGAAGAGCAGGATTTTGAGACTATGGTATGGCCTGCACAGTCTCCTGACCTCAACCCCATTGAGCATCTCTGAGGTTACTTGAAAAGGAGGCTGGCAGAGTATAAAAACCCTTGCAATGGAATTCATTAGTTATGGGATAGAATTCAAGAGGTATAGGAGGGAATACCATCTGAGAAGTGTCAGAAGTTGATTGAAAGCATGCCAAGGAGGATCCAGGCTGTAATTAAGGCAAAAAGGGATATATCAAGTACTAATATATATGTTGCTGTTTTAAAAGTGGTGTATCTCAATAGCCCCTGACCTGGGTCACATGATCCAGTGACATAATTTGTAGCCAGGGGTTTGTACATTATTTGTCTCTATCAAAGTGAAGCAAAATTCCCATGAGTGATTGCAGGGCACTTTACACCCCAGTTTGGGATTAGGGATTGGAACACTTTTTGGAGTCACTATATTATTGACAAATTTTATTGTATTAGATGAGTATATGCATGTTGTAGATACACTGGTTAATCTACTTTTTGTCAACAACAGTTTACAGCTTTTTGTAAAAACCTTGTCACAACAAGATTTTTTTCTGAGTTGTGACTTATGTCAGACAAAAAAGGAAATAAAGTAATTTGACACCTTTGTGTCAAGTTGCTGTCACAGGAGAGTGAGGAATTGAGTATTTTATGAATTCAACTACAACAGAGGTCTATGTATGAACTAAGAACTAGAGGTGATAATACTTGTAGTACTTTGATCTAGATTTGAGGTTCTCTGGACAAATCTAGATGCCAGATTCACTAGTGTGTGTGAAAAAGTCAGTCTAAACCAACTGCACCAAGTCTGTGCAAAAAAGAGATGCATGGAAGAGATTAGCAAGTGTAATGGAATGTGCAAAATGATGGAGTTTTGCAACAATAAGCAGACCAAACCTTTGGAATGCAAGTGAGTCTGAATCATGCAGAGAAGAGACATGGAACAAGAAGGAGCAAGTGAAATCAGAAGGGGCACTACAAGACCATATCAAAGTGCAACTCACAATCCAGACACATGGCAAAGGCATATGACTGGGACATATACCTAGAGTTGCAACAGGAGCAGCATTCTCTTCATGCAGGACAGTATATTCTCTACCTGAAACTGTGCCAGCAGATTCACCACCTGGACTCAAAAATGAACTCAGGCTTTGGTTTTCTTTGCCAAAAAAAGTTGCTCTACTCCATTCCATTTGTCTAGATGAGGTGTACCTTTAGGTTTAGGGGACCCAGACTTGGACTCAGAAGTGCTCAGAGGGTTTGGCAACTTTGGCTAGGGGGTTGAAATGTGAACTGGAGGAGATGGGGGAGGAAAAGTAGGTTGGTAACAAGCAGAATTGCCACCCAGAACTCAGATTTTCCCCAGAATTTTTGCCCATGGTATTGTACATCAAGTATTGAGTACTTTACTATGAGTCTGAGTACAAAATATCTACATGGAGCCTGAGTCCATACACATCAATCTACTTCATTTCCTTTTTTGTCTGATGTGAGTCACGACTCATGTTGTGACAAGGTTTTCGCAAATAGCTGTAATGCATCATAGATGCACATAACGCATTGGTCACATTGCCACTGCCGTGATATTCCTTATCAGGTGAAATAAACCACTTTCATAGGAGCCTCGAGAAGAATCTGTGGAGATTGTGTCAAAGTGACAATGCAAATTTCCAGCTTGTCAAGGATTCTAAAGAAGCAAGGCTTGAAGTTATGATGGAGAGTGATTGTGTCTCTTTCAGGATACTGGATCAGCAAACAAGAGGATTTGGGCTGAGAAGGCTTCCCTATACATCCAATCCCAGAGCAGTACATTATGTCCTCAGTACTGCAGTGTACTATTATTGGTACCTTTGCTACAAGAACAGTGGGGTTGACACCAGTTGCAAGGTGGATGTCAACTTCTACAAGTTGGGCTGGGAAAACAATGAAGACATGATGTCACACAGAGTTCCAGTGGACAAGGACTCTGTTGAAAGGATCCGGTGGATAATTCTGATATCATCAATTTTGAGGTGGCACATAAAAATCATATGGGATTGAAATCAAGAACAACACACGAAGGAACCTATGTAGTGAGCTCAAAAACCTTTTCCATACTAATCCAGACAGCAGTGCGCAAAGCGCACTGCCAAACACTGCAGGATTTTCACTTAGCTTTGGTGGAGGTATAAATAGTACATACTCTCAGCTACATAATTGCTCCCTAGATCATGTGATTTGGTTCACAGGCTATGAAAATATAGTCAATTCAAAATGGTAATACCATGGAAAGGGTTTTTGAGCTTTTGAACTGCTGAGTAGGATCTCAGTCATATTGTAGTATAATTGCCATTGTTTGTTAGTACAAACAAAGATATACATACAAACAATATGTCTGAGTTTGAAAAAGTTCCCACACCTCTTGATTCTCAACCAACATCATGGTCAGATCCCTTTTTCTTACTCAACAAAATACTATCCTCTATTTGCTTGATTCTGGCCATTCTGGTGAAGCCATTGCCCAGCAAACTGGTGTCAGCTCTTCTACCATATCCAAACTTCATTCCAAAGAGTGTTCTGGCCTTCCCAAAGCTGTTGGAGGTCATCCTTCCAAGCTTTCCCCTGCCAATATTCAACATGCTTAATATCTTATTACCTCTGGGAAAGCTGAAAATGCTGTCCAAGTGACCAGATCACTTACCAACATCATCAACCAACCCCTTTCTGCCAGTACTGTCTGCCTCCACTTGAAAAAAGCTGGTATGAAAGCTGTGGTCAAGTCCAAATGCCCTATTCTCTCTGCTAGGCATCATAAAGCTTGTTTAGATTTTGCCTATGCTCATAAGGACTAGACTATGGAGGACTGGAAGAAGGTAGTATGGTCTGATGAGACTAAAATAAATTGCCTAGGGTCAAATGGACACAAATGGGCATGGAAAAGGGCAGGTAAGGAGCTTAGTGATAGGCTAGTGCAGGAAATCCTCAAGTTTGGAGAAGGTTCTCTCATGATGTGGGGCTGTATGACTTGGAAGGGAGTTGGATTTGCTACCAAGATTGATGGTAGGATGGATGGGGACCTCTACCTTCAAATTTTGAAGGATGAGCTCCAGCAAACCCTG